>JAJPUD010017558.1:0-30989 GCA_023553655.1 Myrmecobius fasciatus
TATACCTCCTTAATCAGAAAAATCGGAACCAGGGAAGATCTGGCAATTTAGTTATACTTGGTTAAATCTCAAACTAAAGCAAAGTATCTTTTCCCAAGCACAAAACAGTTATTTGTAATTACACTATCTAAAAAGGATTGTGTAGCCATAGGCAGTCCTCTTGGAGGTTTTGCTATCTTATACAAATCTTGTCCTGGCTACTCTCTACCACTCAATATAGAGGACAACACTTAAATCTACTGTCAAATTCTTTAAATACTGCTTCACAATTCTGGTGAGTTAATAAAATATGTAAATCTATCTCTCCATCATTCTTATGCATCTATTACTTTTTCTCCCTCCTTCCTTTCTTCTTTCCCTTCCTCTCTCCCTCCCTTTCTAGGAAGGTTGTGGTCTTGTAAGTACAGCTCAGTCTATGAAAAAACAGAAACAGAGCCAGAAATCAACTACTATCAAAGTTCTGGAAATTTTTTTGGCTCCCAGAAAAGGGATTGGAGATAGAATGATAGCACTAATATTTCGCATTTATATAGGATCATGACATTAACTTATTTAAGCTTCGTAAAAAACCTGCAAGGTAGTTACTTTGGGTATTATTATAACTTTACAGATGAAGAAACTGAGGCTTTAAGAAATAAAGTGAGTTCTCTGTATTTTTATAGCTAATTAAGTGATAGAGATAGGATTTGAATTCTGATCTAACTCTGAGGTCGTTTCTTTATTAGGACATATTGCCTCCCTTGACTAGTATATCTAGTATGTTGTAGTTATCAACATATGCTAAGTGATGGAATATCTTAGGTAGTTAAGTAAAAAAAAAATTCAGAAATGTACAATCTATAGAAAGTTATGATGGAATGGATATGGCTATTCAACTTCACATGCTAATATAATTACATCTAAATTCTTTTGTCTAGATCTCAATGCAAGTGTTGGCTCTTTGGAGGGACTGTTCTGTATTTCCTCAGTTTAAAAAGTCCTTGGTGTCATTTAGTTTTCAGGAAAATTAACAATACTATTGTTGAAATTAAAATACATTTGCTGGTTCCTTATGAAATTATTCCCCCAAAATGAAAATTAAATCAACTACAGTTTAAATCAAAAGAGAATTACATTTTATAAAAACAAAAACAAATGCATTTTGTCTCTAATTCTGATGGCACAGCCTAAAACAGGACTCTAGGTTCCTTGCCTGTTTTATTCCCATTTCACATCCACCTACTTCTGCAGAGTCAAAAATATGTTTTTTGCTTTTTATACTTTAGTTATTCTGGATATAATGCTTCCTCTTTCACCTTCAATGATCCCTTCCTTGTAACAGAAGTACTTAAACAAATCCAGCTGATGAAAGGAGCTTGCCCAGCAGCATATGCAACATTCTGTTCCTACAAAACTTTACCTTGCTCCTTAAAGGGCAGAAATGTATTTGTAACTCCTAAATTGCCATCCCAGATCACTACTAGCTCCCCTCTTTCAGAAACTGATCTAGCTGATTCCTCACCTAGAACTATCTCAGATAGGAGCTAGCTCATGCACCAGGACCTCTGTATGGTGAGTTGGGGCTACCATTTTGATCTGATTGTAATTATTTTGCTATTTTTTAAGACCACAATTTGAAATAAAGAAAGAAGAAACCAGGAAGATGGGAAAGTTGTTTGGAAACATGACTTAAAGTCATGATATAAGAAAAAAGGAAATTGCCAAAGTCACATAGATTTTGGAATGTACTCAATTTTTATTGTACCTTAGGAACTAATTGATTTCTGCACTATCTTAAATTGCTTGTGAAAGATACTTTGATCCCAGAATGATATCTTGATAGGTGATTTTCTGAAAGGTAGTGTTGGTCTGGGGTACTAACTCAGGAATTCTTGGAAGGGACTTTTTATAGTAGATATATGACTTTTATAGTAGGTATAGGACTTTTAAAGAAGGAGAAAGTGGAGATTGTCAACCAAGAGAAAAGAGCCCAGTCTGAATTGATTTAAATTAGAAAGATTTTAATCAGTCCCTGGAAACATACCAAGAGACAGAATATATAGTAATCAATATATATCAATAGAACAAAAATTAATTTGACCTTAGTGAAGATTAAGGGAAATTTAAGGCCAAAATATAGAAGTAATAGTCCCAATACTCTTTGCCTTGGTCAGAATCTAGCTGAAGTATTGTTCTCAGTTCTGGGATTTACATTTTAGGAAGATCATAAAAAGCTGAATATTATCCAGAAGAAGATGACCAAATAGTGAGGGAACCATAATACCATATCATCTCTAAGCCACCACAAGCATTTATTAAAGAATTTACTAATTTTACCACTGTCCTAAAGATTGGAAATACAATTACAAGCAAAATGAAAAGTAGTCCATGCCACAAAAATTTTACATTAAAAATTTTTAATGTGTTTATGTGTTTAAAATAATACATAAAAGTAGGCAAAGGGTCGAGGGGAAAGGGGAAAAAATATTTGCAGATCAGTTAAGAAGTTGGTTTGATTTTAATTACTGGTGTTGTTTCCAGGATCAAACACAAGATTCTCTGTCATTCAAAACCCTTCATAACCTAACTTTCTCTTACTTTTGAATTCTTTTTACACCTTACGCCTTACAATTCTTTGATTCAGTGATATTGGCCTCCTTATGTTCCATCTCTCAGCTTTGGAAATTTTCTCTGGCTGAACCCCATGTTTGGAATGCATTCCCTCATCATTTCTACCTATTGGCTTCTATGGCTTCCTTTAAAGTACCAACAAAAATTCCAACTTTTACAGGAAGCTTTTCACAATCCATTTTCATTTTAGTGTCTTCTTTCTCATATTTATTTTTTTATTTATATCGTAAACAGCTTGGTGACGCGCATTTTGTTGCTTGTTTTCTGCCCCATGAGATCATGAATTCCTTGAGGGCAGAAAATATATTTTGTCTCTTTTTATATCCTCAGACTTTAGCACATAATAGGTGTTTAATAAATATTTATTAACTAACTGGTTCCCTAATGATAAAGGAGATTTGTAACTCATACCGGAATTGGGGGTAGAAATGAAAATTGCATCAAAATAAAAGATGGAAGAAACCCAAAGATCAGAAATAAAAAGAAAAATTAGACCACTTTAAAAGGGTGAAAGAAAGAATAAGTATCCTAAAGAGTTCAATCCTTTAAGCTCAACTAAGATGAGCTTGCATACTTTTAACTTTCCTGCTTTATGTACAGATTATACCAGGAGATTGCCTCAATAGTAGGATTAGGTTTTCAAATCTATGTATTACTATGTTTTATTTTTATTTCACTTTGGGTTTTTTGGGATAATAATACTTCCTTCCATCCCCTCCCCAGAAAAAAAAATGTTTTTTTTTAAATTATCATTTATAATAAAGAAAAAAAAGAAAACTAATTCTTCCTTCACTATGTCCAAGCTATTTATTTATTTATTTATTTATTTATTTATTTATTTGGTCCTTTGTTCTCAAAAAGGACCATGACATCAGGGAAGTAAGGCCATGACAAGCAAGTGAATTGGATTTGAGTGAGGCAGGGCTGGGCAAAGTCCTGCCTCAGCTTCTAGAATTTGGATCCAGTGGCCAGATATAGATCAAGATGGCTAGAGATGGCCCTGGTTGAGGAAGACCTCAACCTTTTTAAACTAAGGTCTTCATTAGGTCTTAGTTTGATTGAAGCTACCCCAATTCAGTGATTAAGGCTAGCAATATTTGAAGCAAAGAATCTCTTCTTTCACCTAGTCAAAAAAAAAAAAATCAGCTTTGGAATTTAGATATTGGAAGCCCCCTTCACCCGGTAAACTTTCCCTCTGATTGGATGGTTCTTTGTAGAACTTCAGTTAAGGATACCACCCAAGTCAGCCATATCTCCTTCTTCTTCAGACTTCATTCAGAGATTTCTCTACCATGCTCTTCACTGGACACCTTTGATACTATTCCCACTTTATTATTTGTGAGCCTCTTTTTGGTATCTTCTCCCTCCCCTCCTTTCCCCCAATTAGAATATTAGCTCCCTGGGGAGCCTTTTTACTGGGTTTGCCTTTGTACTTTCTTTTGTATTCTAGCATTAGCACAATGACTACACACAGTAAGTGTGTAACGAATGCTTGTTAACAGATAACCAATATATCAACCAAGTCTGACATTATGATTATCTGGTTCCTCATCAGCACCTGGTATGGCTAGTCTTTCTGTGCAAAAAAGGGTGAAGTTTAGTCATTATAATTATAAAATGTTTAATTTTAATTGCTTTTATTATTTCCATTTATATTGTTGTCATCCTGTATATTGCTTTCCTGGTTTTGTTTACTTAACTTTACATCAATTCATCCAAGTCTTCCCATGCTTCTCTGTATTCTTATTATTTTTTCTTATAGCACAGCAAAATTTCATTACATTAATTTAACCTAATGTATTTAACCATTCCCCAATTTATAGGCACGCACATTGTTTCTTATTCTTTGCTATGTAGTATAATTAGTTGAAGAAACTGGAAGTGTTTAGCTTGGAGATGAAGGAATTTGTAAGGAAATATTTACCTTATTCAAATATAAGGGTCATCCTGGATAGGAGGTTTAAAATTGTTCATTTGATATTAGAAAGAAGAGATAGGGAAACAGATTTTAGCTAACTCTAAAGAAGAATATTCTAATAGTAAAACCTTTCCCAAAGTATAACGGGCTATCTGCTAAGGTAGTTAATTTTCCTTCGTTGGAAGTGATTGAGTAGAGTATAGCTATCCACTTTCTCAGTATTTTATAGAGAAGATTCACTTATAATGTTGAACTAAAGGTTCAATAAGGTTGAACTAAATGACAATTAAGATCTCCAACTCTGGAATACTAAGTTTGAAGTCATTGTGCCCTTTAAAAAGGCAACCAGTTTCCTGCATTGTAGTGATCAAAACAGGAAAGGGGGCAAGACTGGGAATCCTGGAATTTTAGTCTTTGGAAGATAAACTCCATGGTCATCTTTGGTGGGGTGTGGATGAAGGAAATTTATATGAATAATTATATGAATACACAGCAGAACCCACATAGAGACTCTTCTGTAATGGCTCAATTAGAAAGTCAAAGGAAGTAGAAAAAGGGATTATTTGGGAGTGGGGGAGGAATACAAATAGTATCTGAATAAAGAAGACAAGTGATTTTTGGAAATGCAAGCTTCCAGGTTTTGGCTGTAGATTCCATCATAAACCCCCACTTACCAGGATAATTTGGAAGACACATTTACAATAATTTTCATTCATTCATGCTTACCTTTACAAATCATTCATTTATTATTCTGAGCCTGTTTTATCTATGACTGCAGAATGGCAACAGCATGGCTCCCTTAACCTCAGTTCAGTTTCTAAAAAGGAAAAAAAAGATATGATATGTCCATAAAATTTTAGTTGCCTGAAAGCTTCAGATTCACTAAGTAAAGTGGAACCAGTCCAGCCTCAGAGGCAATTCAGTAATTTGAGAAATGCCAGATGAAGTTCCAAGAGAAACTGTAATCTTTCCCAGAGTGGAAAAAAAAAGAGGTGGGGAGAGCATGGGAGGAGGCTATGAATGGTTTAAGAATAGTTTTTTTTTTTTTTTTTTTTCTTAAAGAGACCTCAAACACTGCATTGATACATCATTAATGAATCACATAGAGAAACATTGTGCTAGAAACAGCTTGTGGCCAACATATATAAGGTTCCTGCAGACATACAGATGGTATTACAAAGAGACCATCAATGAATCCAGGGTGCATATAGATCTGAATTATGAATAGGCTGACTCCATTGCAGATAATACAATCACAACTGTAAATCCTTCATGCAGGAATGACATTAAAAGTGCTCCCCTACTGTCTAGAGCCAGATGGCATCTGGCAAAATGGGTATTGGGGTGTGTGTATAATGAATACCCGATCCCAAGTGATGCCTCTGGTCTTAGAGGTTGCGTTGGGATATTCCTAGGCTCTGGATGTTTCCATTTTTGTCAAGTATTATAACCTCTTTTCCCCTTATCTCACTGATGTGCTTTTAAATTGTTTCCCTAATCAGTAGAATGAAAGCTTGTTTAGGGTAGGGACTGTGCCATTTTTATTTTTGTAGTTCCAACACCTAGTATAGTGCCTTGGGCATTAAAGGCATTTAATAAATTTCTATTGAATTGAATCCCTGGTTCCATGAGTAGAATATCAGTTGTAATTGCTGTAGTCTTTTAGGTCTCTTCTATCCTTTTAAGGAAAAAAATATTAAATGCTCTGCTACATGCTAGTAATTCATGATCTTTACATAATTTTTTCCTTCCCTCCTTCCTTCCCTCTCTTCCCTCCCTTCCCTTCCCTCCCTTTCCTTCCCTCCCTTCTCCTCCCTTCCCTTCCTCCTTTCCCTTCCTCCCTTCCTTTCCTCCCTTCCCTTCTTTCCCTCCCTCCCTCCTTCCTTCCTTCTATCCTTTCTTTCTTCTTCCTTTACCCAGAGTGAATTTATTAGGGATTTTATCACAAGTGCTGGGCTCTTAAGTTTTTTCCATTTATGACCCCTTTTCGCCTGAGAAATTTTTGTGATCCAATGTATATAGGTATATAAAAGAGGAATACAAATCAAATATTTACTGATAACCAATCAAATTTTTATGACCTTCACATTCAGTTATGTGATTTCATAGGTGGTCACAATGTAAATCATTATCTTTCTCATAATCACCATTATCAAAAATATTTACATATTAAGAGTCTTCTTATGCTGGGTCTTGTGCTAATTACCATGAAGGCACAACCCTTACCTTAAAATAGTCTACAATTGAAAATAAACCAAAACAACAACAATAGCAAAAATTAAGCTGGATGCATAACTGTAATGCATACAGAGTAAAATAAAAACACCTCAAAAAGTCATTCTGTCTAATCAAATGTTTCTGGGACATGATGTAGTCCTTCAGAACTGAATTGTGTGTCAAGACCTGGATTTGAGTTCCAGCTTTGATGCCATATAACCGTGTGATGCTAGAAGACTGACAATCTCTCTGGATCTCTACTTTATGTAGCCTACATATATTCTGGATATCCTTATCCCAACTCCCAAACATATTGTCAGCTTTGCTGGCAACAATTTCCCCTCAGAATTTTAAGGTTATCTCTGAAGGGCAATGAAATAACTTTAATGCTCTCCACTGGAGCCTTCTTTCAGCTGTTTTTTTCCTAAGATCAATTACCAGTTATCCCTTTAATATTCTCTAAACCATGTCAGTTGATTGACTGACCCTGTGATTACTGCCTCATTATTATTTAACCAGTTCAAAGAAATATTTACCAGGAACATAATTTTTTCTCAATACGAGGAGCACACTGTCTTTTCTAACATCTTGGTCCCTGGGCAGATGAAAGTATTATGGTAGTGAGATACACATATAGAGAACATTTTACTATAAAGTATTAATTCATAAATCTTACTTCTAAATGTAGCACAGATTAAGGATGAATTGCTCCTTTGCTCTAAGACATGGCACTGCAGCTATTTATGTTGATTCTCTGCTGGATTGTCACTCCTGAAGGATTTGAGGATGCATAGGGTTGGCCATCAGCAAACTTAACTATATATTCCAGAGATTGTACTTCTGATGGCTTATACTTCTAATTTTTTGAATCTTATCAGGTTATTACATTCTATGACACCCTTTCACCTGAGACTAAGAAAGAATAGATACAACAGTGATAGAAAGCAATCTCTACATTCTCATAGCTTTCTGGCAATCAAATAAGAGAAGGTCACTGATTTGATTATGTCTTTTGGATTAACTCAGTACTGGTTGGTTCTTACACAAATCTGAGGACTCCTCTTTGTCATAGCAAGTATACAATAAACAGTCATAAAGCATTTGAACATGCCCTGAACTGGAGAGTAGGACCCACCATTATGTATTCCTGGAATTCAGCTTACCCAACTCTTATTTGGCAAAACACGACACTTCCCAGAAGGGTGGGCCTCTAATTGTCCAGGTTTCTGTTACATTCTATTTTGTAAAATGGGGATGTCTTCACTACCTTTCTGATAAGATCTATGAAACCACTTTTATTATTATATAAATGTGACTTACTGTTGTAAAGAATTGATCAGGGTTTCCTTGCAATAAAGGTTCACTATCAAATACTCTTGCTCATCTAGTTTTTCTGAAAATTTCCATATCTAATGCTGGAAATGTCCATGTTTCATGTTTATGGAGCTGAGATCCCACTAATCAACCTTAGAAATTCAACTATGAGAAGCAAACTTACATATTAAATTGAAAACTTTCCTTCTATCTTTACCTGAGTGGCTGAGCTACCATGGCATGGAGATAAAGAAACCAGGCATTCTATGCATCATACGTGATAGGAGTTTGGTTAAATCTTTGTGTGCTATGTACAAGAATGTACTTTTTTCAAGGCAATAGTTAAACTTTTATTCCTCCAATCATGATCTTAAGACTTGGAGATTTCCTTACTCCCATCAACTAAAGTTTGGCTGTCTTCTTTGACCTGAATTTCTCTTTTCTTGCCCCTGTTCCTCTAAAACTCTGCCTCTAGGCAGTTCAAGGATTTGTGCTTTCCCTTGTATAAGTTCATACAACATACAATTACACCACAGAGTGGATCAAACCTGTATTCTAAACTAGCAACACTTTGTTTCAAGACTTGCTTCAGAAAATTATTTTATGCATAACTGAGCAAGTTACTTAATTTTCCTAAACTTTAGTTTTTAATCTGTAAAGTAAAAATAGCATCTAACTTACATGGTTATTATAACAAGAAAATGAAAGATTGTATGTCAAATACTTTTGCAAACCTCAAAGTGCAATATAAATGTTAGTAATGATTATATAATGCAGTCTTGGTCTCTTGCACTCATCGATAATATTTCTTTCAAGTCCTCAAACTGCTGGAATAGATTGGGATAGATACTTAGTAGTATTGAAAACTGTATTTTTTACTCTAATATAGTATGATGGCTTCAAGCATTACTGAGGTGGGTAAGATTGTCCCTACACAAAAGACCTGAGACTACTCCACATTTTAACACATCTGCTGTCTTTCTGTAGTTCCTTTGTTTCTCCCTTCACTAAAAGCTATCATCATTAGCCATTTTCTTCCCAAAAGTGCTCTGAACCCCATCAGTAGATTTAAGCTATAGCTTACCAAAGCAAATTAGATAACTATATATATTAAATCAGTAGTTTCAATTTTACACACAATATAAGAACTAATAAATGGCCTGGTGCTACAGCACTGGATTAGGAGACAAGGTCCAGCTAGAGCAGTGATTGTGGGAATGGGTCAGGGAGGACAGATGATAATTATATTAAAATAGCCTTAGGAAGCAAAAAAAATATTTTTAATTGAAATAGACTGTTACATAGCACAATTAGTATAATTTTGAGGGAATTATTAGTCTTATGATCCTAATAATTTTTTAAATGCTCAGAAAGTAAAGACTCCTACTTAAAAGACTAAATTTTGGATCTTTCAAATGAAAAGTTAACAGGCAGATAATGTTAAGGCTATTTTTATCTCTTTAAAACATCTATTTTGTTTGCAGGGTTAATTTAGAATATCAAGATGAGTGGTATTTCACATGAATCTCTTAGCTATTTGTGTTTATTTGGGGGGGAGCTAAAATTTTAAATTGGGTAACAAAGCCCAGTTATCATAATTTGTCAGCAGCTCAGTGGTTAACATGTGGTAACATAAATCCCCATTTTTATCTAATGTTGAAGACTCAAGTTCATCTTTTAATAAGAGTTTTTTCCTGAAAACTAGAAACTGCCAACTTATCCAAAGAGAGTATTTTGTTTTGTTTTTAATTGGGGAAGGAAGATATTCTATTCTATACTATTTAAGTAATGGTAAAAAAAAAAACCCCAAAAAACAAACAAACAAAAAAAAAAAACAGGCCAGTAATTCTTTTTTCCTCTTCATAAATGAATCAGGATAGACAAAAAGCATACAATACTCATGCCCAAAGAGTCATAAAACATTATTCATTCATATTTTCTCTAAAGAATTAGTTGCTTTCTTTTTATGAATGACTCTCCATTAAAATGAGAGTACACAATTGTTTATTCTATAATATAAACAAGCTGAGTAACAAACTAATGAATAGATGCAATGGGATCATAGGATCATCGATTGACATTTAGAAAAGATTTTAAAGGTTATTAAGTCCAGTTCTCTCTTTTTATAGATAAGAAAACTACAATTATGCAAAGTCATAATCATGAATTAGTAACCAAACTATATAAATTCATGTAACACAAGAGAGATGGCTACAATGGGAAGAGAGATTATTTATGCCTAAGAAAGATCTCAAATAAAGAACAGCTTGTATTTTCAAAAGGAACACTGAATTGTTTCTACTTATATTTATTAAGTCAAAAGTTTATGGGACACTGATGCATTGTTGGTGGAACTGTGAATGGATCCAACCATTCTGAGGAGCAATTTGGAACTATGCTCAAAAAGTTATCAAACTGTGCATACCCTTTGACCCAGCAGTGTTTCTACTGGGCTTATATCACAAAAAGATCTTAAAAAAGGGAAAGGGACCCACATGTGCAAAAATGTTTGTGGCAGCCCTTTCTATAGTGGCTAGAAACTGGAAACTGAAGGGATATCCATCAATTGGAGAATGACTGAATAAATTATGGTATATGAATGTTATGGAATATTATTGTTCTGTAAGAAATGACCAGCAGGATAATTTCAGAGAGGTCTAGAGAGGCTTGCATAAACTGATGCTGAGTGAAATGAGCAGAACCAGGAGATCATTATACACAGCAACAACAAGACTATACTCTGATCAGTTCTGATGGACATGGCTATCTTCAACAATGAGATGTTTCAAACCAGTTCCATTTGTTCAATGATGAAGAAAGCCATCTACACCCAAAGAGAAGCCTGTGGAATCTGAGTATGGACCACAACATAGCATTTTGTTTTCCTTCTCAGTTTTTTTTTTTTCTTTCCAGATCCGATTTTTCTTGTGCAGCAAGATAACTGTATAAATACGTATATATATATTGAATATATATATCTATATTCATATATATGTTAACATAGTTAACATGTATTGGACTACCTGCCATCTAGGGGTGGGGGGTGGGAGGAAGGAGGGAAAAATTTGGAACAGAAAGTTTTGCAAGGGTCATTGTTGAAAAATTACCCATTCATATGTTTTGCAAATAAAAAGCTTTAATAAAAAAGTCAAAAGTTTAGTTTTTAGTCTGGGGAGCACCTATGCATATACACATATTACTCTTATGTAACATATAACATACCGAACATGTATATATTATATAATGTAATACATCTATATATACAAAGTACAAGGAAGAGAGAAACAGAAGAAAGATATGTGAATATATATATTGTGTGTGTGCATTATGCATTGAAGGGTGTGAAAAACTATTTATCACTTAGTGGGTTTTGTTTTACATTATTCTTGAGGAATAAAGCTCTGAAGCCTTTGAGAAGCCAGCCTGACTATAGAATCTTCTAGAGAAGAACTCTTTGAAGAGAAAACTATATACTCTAAGGGAGTCATAGTGTGATCCCAAGGTGTAACCAGTAAGAGAGGGGTTACATAGATTACATCATACTTTCCCTATGATAGACAATTGTGGGACTTGCATCTAATATCATCCACTTTTTTAAAAAATCCAAATGAAATAAACTAAGACTAGAACTAGACCACTGTATCATAAAATCTGAAATAAAGATTTAAAAAATAATGAATTCACTTACATTGGTCTTTCTAAAATATTATGGCTAATAATATTTTACTGAAAAAAATCCTTTACCTTACTAATAAACTATTTTCAAAATATTATTTAATCTTTCATGTGTTCTTTTTCACTTCTTTTGTCATTATAATTTTATAATTATTATAGTACAAGTATATAATTAAAATGTTTGTATTTACATATATATGCATATGTGTTGGGTACAAATGAGATACATGATCAAAAAGGTTTGGAGAATACTGCTCTAGGAGAAGGGAACACATCTTGCAGGATGTTATTAAAAATATCTGGGGCAAATGCAATGTAATGAGCTCTAATATAAAGTAGTGCAAAATCACTCAAGAAATTGCTGATAATAAACATCAAGGCTTGGAATCTTTAGAATTAAATGGAGTAGGCAGAAAAGCTGATTGTTAAGATGAAATGTTGGGAGGCTCACTGAACATATTTGAATAACAGAATCAACCAAAAATATGCTAATAAGATATTTAATGGTAATTAATATCTGAGAATGAAGTGAAGCAGGAAGCATGAAGGCAATCAGAAGCAGTCAGAAATGCATCATATTCACAGCATTATAGGAGATTGGCTTAGTGCCCTTGGTTAGACTATAGCATTAGTGATGCTGAAGTCAGAGGGTTCAAATCAAATTTGCTTTAAAGCATGCCAAACCTAATGATGGCCAAATCGTGTGTGTGTATGTGTATGTGTGTGTGTGTGTGTAGTGAATGGGGAAAATGGAATAATCCAAAAGTCTAAACAATGTTTTAAATTGACCTAGCAACACACATATAAAAATTTCAAAGTCTGTGCCTACTATGAGACAATGGATCTCTATCTCCAGATACTATGGAACATAGTATCATAAAAATCTTATAGTTTCAAGAAATTGTATCTATCCCAGAAACATGAATGTTTTCTACAATATGCCTTTCAAGTGATATTTATTCTACCCTTGAACATGGAGGGGGAGTGTGGAGATAATAGAAGGGGTAATCTGCTAAGGAGGTTGGGATAGATTGGGGTGGAGGATGCATTTGGAATGGTTTGCCTTGGCAAGGAGAAGGATTGCATCTTCACATGCTACAGGGATAAAGAAGATACTGGAAGAAGAAATTTGAGTGATATTAGTTATAGGGAAAGAGATCTTAGTGAATGTCTTCTCTCTGTACATTTATAAATTTTTTGCTGAATTAAAATTATAGAAACTGAATTCCATCAAAGCCTTCTTGTATCACTCCTCTATGATGAAATAAGAAACACCCTTAAGTAACTATTGAGTGGTTTTATAGCCTAAGAGTAATAGTTTTGACATCAAAAGAAATTCACTTTCTCATGTTACTGAATTATAGAAACTAAGTATGCATTGATTTATCTCTTTTCTCATTTTGGTGTTCTTCACATTTATAGAACAGAGGAAATGTTTCAAGTTTGTTTATTTCCTTCCATATATTCCTATAAGTTCTTTTTTGTATCAACCAACAATTAATTAATTAGCAAGCATTTATAAAGCATCTACTATTTGCCAAGAATTGTGGGTACAAGAACAAAAAAAACTGAACACCTACTGACATACATAGAAAAACATGGATTGAAGACACATGTGAGAGATGTTATAGAGGTAGACAGTGCTAGCAATGGGGAAACAAACAGGAAAGACAGAAACATGAGGAAAAAGATATTGAGAAGCTGAGGGTGTCATCTAGAAATAGATGCTATCTGAAAACTGCTTTGAAAATCTGTAGAGAAATATAGAGCCTATCTATTGGTGAACATTCCTTCTTAGTGGAAGGGAAAAGGTGGAAGTGACAACTTGACCTATAAAGACAAATATTGCTTTGCATATGATTTTGCTTTTTATTGCCATTAATAGACTTATAAAAATAGTTTTTTAAAATCTCATTTGATATAATGGATAGAATAATGAATTGAGATAGTAAGATTTGGATTCAAATATTACCTTAAAGATTTGTTAGCTCACTCTGAGTGAGTTACATAATGTTTTGAGTCTCAGTTTTCTCTTCAGTAAAATGTGGAAAATATCACATAAGGATGTTGTGTAGAGCAAAGATTATGCACATAAAGCTCTTTACAAGCCTTTAAACTGTATATAAATGTTACCTATCATCATTATTATTGTCATTATCATTTTGTTATTTTGTGCTTCACAAATTGGGGGGAGAAGTGGGCAACAAGTCATTAACTAGAGGTTTGGGTTTAATTTTATAACTCTAGTACTACCATACAACTTTTCTTTAATAATCTATTACTTTTAATCAGAAATACAAGTCTTTTTTTTTTTAAGGAAAGGGGCTGAAAAGTAGGGCAAAAAGATATAAAATAAATTTGTTACTTGAAAAAAGTTGTGAAGCAGTTATCCAATAAAGATAGATAGGTAATGGAGAATTTTTTCTTGATGTAAAAAGAAAAATGCAAATGGAAGAGTAATGGTATTGATTGAAACTAGACCTGGAAGAGAAGGACTGCAAAATGGAGAGCCTCCGACCTGAAAATAAAAGAAAAGGCCTGATACTTGAGCTTTATTAGCTCCTTCAAAGGCTTCTGTAATTCACAGTCTGACAGGGTTTTGTGAGGTTTTGGGTATCTAACAATTCACAAAGCAGTAATTTACCTTAGGAAAAAAAACAATTACAAGGTATATCATAAATATAATCATAAACTAAGAGCAATGGAATGAAATGAAGAAATCTTAAAACTCTGTACTTCCTAAATTCTATCTTACAAATTGAAAGGTCTCAACACTTATCTTTGCCTCTAAAAAAATAAGAGGTATTTTTTTTGTGCCAGAAAGAGAATGCATGGTGTACAACTGGCACCCACTGAGCAATTTTATAGCAGTTTGGCTTAGTTCTCTTGTTTTGGTCATAATATCAGTGGATCGGATTCTGTCTCTGTAGTCTACCACTTCTTTATCTAGAGAAGGGAAGTATTTTTCTCTGACAGTCCTCTGGAGTCAGTATTAGTCATGATATTGATCTGAGTTGTCTTTCATCATTGTTTTCCTTTGTGTTATTTTAGATTTATTCTTCTTTTGGTTCTTGATTCTTCATGCTGCTTTAGTTCATACATGTCTTCCCAAGTTTCTCAGATTTTTAAAATATTTGTCACTTCCTATTCCACACCTGAAATAACAATTCATCATATTCACATGTCAGGGTAAGATATATTCCATTACTGTATGGCTATGGCCTCCAATCTTTTTATAAGAAAAGGATCCTTAACCTAGTTTGCAAACTGGCATTCTATGTGTCTCCTTGAATGGATCTAGAAGATAAGTATTGTTGATAGTGTTGGGCATCAAATGAAACACTCCCTCATATCCATCACTACTGAAGTACTCATTTGAGTGCAGCTATTATCCATGGTATGGTGCCATCTTAAATATACTAGTGAAGGACATCAGAATGTCACAAACCACTATAATTTGGTAAAAGTTTTTTTCCACTTTGGACTTAGCATTTTAACCAGGGTCAGGTGATCCTTGACCACAAGAACCATCCTACTGTTATTACTGATGTGACTATACCTTTTGAAAATAGATATTCTACTTTCATTTAGCCAGAGTGAGGAAAAAATTCTCAGATTTATGCATTTCTTTTAGTTTCTACAGTGAAATTTCATTGCATTCATATATTACAATTTGACTACCCATTCTTCAACTCATTGTCACATACTTCCACTCCTTATCACCCATTCTTTCCCTTCTTCCTACAGCAAAAAAGTGCTGTTGTAAATAATTTTTGAACATATGGAGCCTGTCCTTTTGTACTTGACTTCCTTGATGGATGGCCTATGGGTAGAGCCTTTCTCCTCTTTACTACTAGTCTTTTGAATACTTGGCTACTCATTCATATTCTATCAGAAATTAAGAAAAAGTATAAACTGCTTAAGTCAAAACATAAATCCTTGCCAGACATCTCATATTGGGTTAATTGAAAGCTGAAATTATTGGCTAAAAGGAGGTGATCTGGGAGGTGGTCAAGGTGAAATGGAAAATTCAGTTAACTTAGTCTGAAATGATTGTTAAACTCCAACTCTGTTACTTACTAATTATGTGCTTTTTGGCAAGTCTTTATCCATAAAATGGAGATAAAAATAATTATTTTACTTCCTTATTAGGATTGTTATGAGAATCAAATGAGATAATGGATGTGAATTCCTATAATAATGTGAGAAATTATTATTACCTATAGATTTCATATCTTTTGTTTTCCAGTCCTAATCCTGTCCACACATTCATATCATAGCTGACACTTTCCTATATGACAGCCTATTTCCAGAAATTTCATGATATATCAACATAATACACCCAGTAATATATGCCACAAACAACATTAAAAGATACAGTCAATTTTCATAATAAATCCTTTGTCTAAGAATAAAGCTTATAAAACTAAGAGTACTTTTAAAAAAGAATTTAAGTAATATGGCACAAAGAAATAAGTGAATACTTGGGCTCAAATGTTAGCTCTATCTGTATGACCTCAGACCTCTCTTGGCCTCAATTGTATTATCTGTGTAATAAAGGGTTTAGAAGAGATAACGTGGCCATAGATTTAGTGTTGGAAGGAACTGCAAGGGTCATTTAGTCCAAACTTTTCATTTTACAGCTGAGGAAATTGAGGTCCAGTGATTTATTCCAGGACACATAGCTTGCAAATGTCAAAGCAAAGAAAAATAAGAACTTCTAATACCCCTTTCAGCTCCATATCTATAATCTTTGAAATATATTTAATTAGTGATTAATTTGAAACCATTTCAAGAAAGAAAAAAAGTACCATTTAGTTTTTCCCAATTCTATACTTGGACATCAAGAATATTCATTAGGGATTTCTACCTAAGTTTATACTACTGTAAAAAAGGATAGTATCATTTCCAATAAAAAGGCATCTACCTTAATTATTGTTTGTTACAACACTTCCAGTATAATTAATTGAGGCAAATTTCAACCACACTTGAAAGCCCAAAATATAATCCAGTTCAGGAAGACTCCTGCAAGTGACCTTTGATCTTTATTTCCCTCAGTTAAGGATATAATAATTCCTTTTATCTCATCATGTTGGCACACATTCCTAAGACTCAGCCTTCTGTTGTGCAAGAAGTGATCTGTAGTTTAAATAAAACATTCAAAAAGGAATTCAAAAGACTCTCTAAAGATTGTTATTCTCCAGTATCTTAAGACACCATTTTATTATGTTGCTTCCTTCTCTCAATGTAAGGTTCAAAATACTTAGTGTATTTTAGCCAGCAAAATATGGCCCCATATTAAAAATCAACTCTTTTATTATTCCAGGTTGTTTCCCATAGGAGATTTTATTCATCAGGAAAAAATAATGTAAGTCTCCTAAGAAGCAGAGCATAAGTCTTTAATACAGCAGTATCATTTATGATGGGAAGTGAAGAATCTTTTTCAGTTGAAACTGAAGAAAACTTTTAGGTAGTAGACTCAAGGTATAATTATGTGGTTTGGAATTTAGCCAGGACACTGAAATTTATACTTCTCCACTTACTAGATGTGTCATGGACCCTTTAATTACCTGAAGTGGGTCAGGACTTCTGTTTTCTGCCTATCCCATCAGAAAGACAGCATAACTTCATACCTTAGAGTAACAAGTTTCCTTTATGACTCTCTGGGGTATTTGCTATGTGCTGAGAATATGCCTGATCTCCTTGATTGAGATGTTTTCTGATGTCATACATTGAGAGTTCAAAGGAACCTTAGAGGTCATTTGATCCAACTCCCTCATCTTACAGAGTGATTTTTGTATACAAAGATTAAATGGCATCTTTTGTATGAGTACTGTGGTTTAAAATGAAGGAAGGCATGGATATACCCACCTCTACTTACACATACCAAGTGAGATTGACCCTTTTAAATGAGAGAAACTGGCCCCACAGATTCACAGGCAAAGCAATAAACTCCATATGTTTCAGGTAAATTAACTTAGTCCAGAATGCACCACTGATTCAGAGGGTGTGGTAGGAGACACTTTCTCACATTCAGGCAGCAGGTCAGAGAGGTAGAGAGTTGTCTGTAAACAAGTTAACCTATAGTAGCAACTGAAATTAAGCCAGGACTTGCCTCTTATCCTGTAATAAGTAACCCAGTGTAGACAAGCCTTTAATAGGAGTTGCACCTGTTGAATCATCATCCGGTCCTTTCTTTCTTCCTCACCCCACCCCAAGAACTTGTCCCAAAGTTAGCATCAGAATGAAAGTGTTCACATTCAGACATTATCTCTCTGCACAGCTAATGTGATGATAAACTCAGTTTGGCTTCATCAATACCTGGATTTAGAAATGAGAGGGATGGACTTCAGGGGTCATCTAGTGCAAACTCCTCATTTTAACATTAAGAAAACTTAGACCCAAAGAAACCCATGGTAAGTGACTTCCCCAATCATAAATGGAAAAGTTAGGATTTGAACTGAGATTTCCAACTCCATATATAGATAGGTAGTTCAGTGGATAGAGTATCAGACCTGGAGTCAGGAAAATCTAAGCATCAATCCAGTCTCAGATACTTACTAGCTGTGTAACGCTGGCTGGTAAGTCACTTAACCCTGTTTGCCTTATTTCCTCATTTGTAAGATGAGCTGGAGGAGAAGAAAATGGCAAACCACTTCTATACCTTTGCCAAGAAAGCCACAAATGGAGTCATGAAAAGTCAGACACTGCTGAACAACAACCAGAACAACCTCTAGCTCTGAATCCAATGCTCTTTATACTCTACCATGCTGTCTTTCTTTCTCAAAGGAAGCATAGGATCATAGTTTTTGGACTGAAAGGAAGCTTACAGATCATCTAGTGTATGCTTTCTCATTTTATAGATGTTACTTAAAACATAACATTATCTATAAGAAAATAATACAAAACTTTATTTTATAGGTCTCAGTGGAAACTGAAATATAGAGAATAAGGGATTTCCCCATTCTTAAGCAAACAGTAAGTAGCAAGTGTCAAGATTTGAACTGAAATCTTCCTGACTTCAAAACCAACGGGATTGCCACTGTGCCATGCTGCCTCCTAGAGGAAACTCAATTCAGGGCCACCAGAGAAACTCCTCAATTAGAATAAAACGAGCTCGAATTTACATTATTCTTATTTCTGAAGCATCCATTGCTCTTGTTGACATCCTTGTTAGGTAGAATGTAAACATGAATTAATACAGATTTTGCAAAGGAAAAGATAGCATGTAAGTATCTTTCTTAAGGCTATTGTTTGCCATACTAATTTTTTATGCATAATAGTCATGCCCTATCCTCTTTGCTTTCTTTATCAAACAATAAACTTAGACTATGTTGTTTGTTGAACCTGTTTGCTCTGCACATTACTCTATAATGTACAGAAGCTAATTATTTGCCATGAGCAGGAATAGGGTTTTCTAGACCCTTGGAGCTCATCATCATCAAAAATAATAATAGCTAGCATTTATGTAGTACTTTAAGATTTATAAAGTGCTTTATATATGCTAACTCATTTGGTCTTTATAACAACTTTGTGAAGTAGGATGCTATTATCCTCAATTTAGAGATGAAGAAACTAAGATAAAGAAATGACTTACCCAGAAATACACAGGTAGTAAGTATTTAAAGTGATATTTGAATTCAAATCTTCCAAACTCCACATGCTGTACTCTAGGCACTATTCCATATAATGGCCCTGAAGCATTAAATATATATATTTTTTAATTTTCACCATTTGTGATAGAAATCTTTATAAAATAATACACATTTCTTAAATAGAATATACTGAATATAATTTAACATTTTATGGGTATTGTTATTATTTTTAAAAAATGGATAACTTGCGGTGGAAAGAAAATTTTTGATGAGGTGATATGGTCCAAAGAAAAGGATCTTGGATTTGAAGTTAGAGGGCCTGCTTTATATATGTTCATCCTTACCTCTTGTTACTCTGATTTCCACTGGCAGTTGAATATGCAAAAACTACAAGTAGCAGTATTCAGTGAAATAGAAGTAAGTCAAGAGGAGTCAAGACATTTCTGTGGTGAGATGGCAGGTCCCAGAACCAAGAGTCCTATTAATTGTAAGAAAAGAGCTTTAGTTCTTTTCTAAAGTATTCAAGGCCAAGATGTGTCATTTGAATTCATATTAATACCCTAAGCCAAGATATCAGCTGAGCCCAAAGTAGAAGGCCATGGTGACCACCAGTACGGAAACCATATCCTTTGGAGTAGCATATAGCAATGTCCAGTGGAATAGTATCTGGCTAGACCAATGGAAGAGACTATAGGACCAAGGTTTCAGGAGTAGTGGGAAGGATTCATGACCTAGAGCATTAAGAGGGATAAGTAGCCCCTCTTCACATGTGCCTTGGCCACCTGTGTTCTTTACACATATGTCTCACTACTTAATAAGTTTTTGTGGATCCATCTATTTCTTACAGTGAGGTGGGGTATAATTGTGTAATAGTGTACCCCAGGTCTGTGAGAAGATTGTTTATTGCAACTGTTCTTTCCAGGCTATATTAATAAATGCTTTTCCACAGAGATAATTACATCTTCTGCAAGCTAAATAGACAAGGTAAAGATACTAGTCTTGGGAGCATGAACTTAGGGAACCTATAATTTGAGGTCATCATTTCTCTATCAGCATAAATTGTGAAGTAGCCCAGAGGGGGTGCTAAAAATATTAGTTTTTATTTTAACCATACTTATTAAAATCTTATTGATATTAGCAACTATTTGTATAGGATACCATTTTAGTTTTACTAAAATTCTCTACTCCTTATTATGGAACGCAAATCACCTTGGATTTTCAAATCATAGATCTTGAAAATTGAAATTTTTATTGAAATAATTGAATTTTTCAAATAATTGAAATAATTATAATTATAACCATTCTACAGGTTTTGATATGAATGGATAGTCAATATCTTTATTAATCATCTCTTATTCATAAAATTTGGAAGACCTTAGCAAGGATTCACCTCCGCCAATTTTCAGAAAGATTAGATAAAGGTAAGTTTATTCCTGAGCAAAGCTGTAAAGCAGGTCAAATTTGTCTCTAATGCCTTCCTCAGTCAGTCAACAAGCAATTTTTAAACACTTATTGTGGGCCAGGACCTGTATTAAGTTCTTGGGATACAAAGAACAGTAAAAGTCCCTGCTCTCAAAAGGTTCATAGTTTAATGTGTTTATGTGTGTGGGGGGGTACGGGGTGATGATGGGAGAAAAATGTGGAAACAACTATGTACAAAGAAGCTATCTACAAAATAAATTGGAAATGTTTTCTCCATTTTCTGTATGATTTCTCTGAAGTTTTCTCAACTTGAGAACTTGAACTTTCTACTTCTTTTCAGCGATTGGAGTACTCATTTCTTCTCTGTAAAACTCTGCTCTCAGGGTCTGATATCAGTTATTTCTGTTTTAGAGAAAATTTATTAGAGTGTTGCCTCTCCAGAGAACCTTTTGCATTTACAGCAAAATTTCTAATTGTGAAATGGAAGGGTTTTTGTTTTTTTCTCAAAAATATTTCAGGCTTCTAAGAACAGGAATGGTAGAGAAGTGTTTAGTCTGGAAGAAAACAAGAAACAACTCTACTCCTCCTGAAATTACACCCAATTCAATCCAATCCAATAGGAATTAACAAGATCCAACCATGTGCAAAGCATTGTGCCAGGAGTTGGGGGAACACAAAACCAAAATGAAAAGTCTCTGACCTCTAGGAACTTGGATTCAATACAATTTGTAAGAAATATGTAAGCAGTGTACACATGAGAATTTGAAGATGAAGAGTACTCTTGCAATCACAGTTGGAATCCAGGCAGGAGTGACTTCTCTTAGAAGGTGACACATTAGCTAAGCCTTGACAGATACAAGGGATTCAGAGGGGGAATATTTCTGGCATAGGAGACAGCTTATGAAAAGGCAGGAAAGGAAAAGGAATGTGGAGTGCTGAGTTCAGACCACTTTACATGGAATGTAGTATGTAAAGGGGATTAATATGTAATAAAATTGGATAGGTAATCTGAAATCAAATCTGCAAAAGTCTTTAAATGCCAAACTGAGGAATTTGTATTTTATTATAGAGGCACAAGTGAGCCACTGAAAATTCTTGAGCAGAGGAATAATAATAACTAAAAAAAAAAAGACCTTTACGGTTCCTTGAGAAATCATTGAAAGTTAGTCTTACGCCCCTCATATAAATCCATTTTGGACATAAATATATCACATGAATTTTTCCCTTAGTTCTTTACTTTGCTTAACTCAAAGGCATTATGGTGTCAGACATAAAATAATGCAGCCTGTGCTACTCCCCTTTCCCCTATTCCTTGAGTTCATATGGAGCAGATCCAATTTGGGTGCCTGACCCCAAAAGGTTATATTCTTTTTGGCTTGTTGCCCCTACATGAAGTTTACTCTGGGAAAACATCCAAATATAACTTATTACAGCTTGTGTCCAGGTTTCCACAAATGTGGCTAACAGGATTCCCATGTAATTACTCAAAATGACAAATGTCTATTAAATATAAGACTACTTCTGTTTCATCTCCCAGAAAATGCAAAAGACATAAAGGACTCATAGGAACCCATAAGCAAATACAAAAATACAAAATACCACCATTCATTAGTACTTAATAATAATAATAATAACAATAATAACATATATAACATCTACTATGTGTCAAGCATTGTACTAAATACTTTACAAATATCTTATTTGATCATTACAATAACCTTGGGAAGCAGTTGCTAGCATCATCCATATTTTACAGATAAGGAAATCAGAAGTTAAGGGATCAAGGTCACATAGCTATCAAGTGACTGAAATTTAATTTCTTCCTGACAGATTCTATGGATTGTGCTACCTAAATGCTTTACTGTGCACTCTCCCTCTACTTTGAATACTGATTTTTCACCAGAGTCCCAAAAATCTTCCAACTCATCTTTATGTAGCTTGGATACCCTTTGGAAAGAAATTAAATTTGGGATTGCCAGGGGTAAAACATCCCTACAATCTGTATACATCCTTCTTCAATTGAGTCTTACACAGGCATCCCAAATTAATGTCATTCTGTATCTTGGACTCCTCACCCACTCCTCTTTAGGCTAGACTTGAAGGAACCCAGGAGGCAGAGAATTATGAAGGAGAGAGTTTCACAGCTAGAGAATAGCTAGCGAAGATCCCTGGAGTTGGAAGATGGGAGTTAGTTACTATTCTTGAGAGGACAGACTCCAATCAAACCTGTGAAGACCTATAAAATTTAGCTGATAGACCTAATTATCCTTTGAGTTCCTTTTTTCCTTGTTTTTAAGATCCTTATAGAGTAGAAAAGCCAAGAGTGAATCTGAGTCTTATAGGTTAACAATGGGGGAATGGTCTCCAAACACTTAGTTTCAAATATCAGTTATTATCAGCACTCCTTTCCAAGGCTCTTCACAATCTGTATTCAACCTTATTACATTGTTTCCACTAGGATATTCTTACTACATTGTGTCCCTTCTTCCCTCCTTCCCCACTGTACCTCCTTGGACAGCCATTTAATTAGGTTCTATAACGCTTTCCAAACATCTAAATTCTACAACAGTTAGCTTGCAAGGATTGCCCCATAGGGCTCTCCAGAATTCCAGAAAAACCATTAGATTAACTTCTAAGTATTCTCTCTAGCCATTTGCAACTCCACAGCAATTGTATTGCTGCTTCTTTTCCACTCCATACCCCATACGATTTCCAGCTACACATTGTTGTCTAAACCCTTGAACCTGAACCTCTATGGACAATGGTCTCAGGCTTAACCTCTACAGACTGATAACTCGGGTAACTGAAAGCCATTTCCTAGGAGATACAAATTCCAATCAATTCTCCTTAGGGTTACAGCACTAATCCTAGTTGCAGAAATATAATTAAAAGTTGTCTTTTGCCCCCTAAACAAGGTGATATTTTACAGGGAGTCTTAGAAACTCAACAAATGGATGGGGGAAATGGCATAGAGTCCAAGTAATTGTAACGAACCCAGAGATATTTAGGAAAAGAAGAAGAAAAAGAACATTTGGGAGCATATACATGAGTTATCACTATTCAGAAGGACATGTTTCCAAGGTAAAAAGATTTATCCTATTTCTCTTTTTGGCATATGCCAGCTTCATAATGTCTCTGATGAACAGTGCAGGTGTTATTAGTTTGTGAGATTACCTCACTAAAGTCAAGGATGTTTGCATGAAGGTGATGAGTTGGGTATAAGCTTCTGGTAGGAGGATCCAGCATAATATATGAGAGATGGGAGGACATAAAATAGTAAGTTGTTAAGCAAAAAAGAAAGAATAATAGGAGGAATAGAAACTTTAGAAGAGGGCTATATTGGGAGCAGCAAAAGGTCACTAGGTTGCTCTCTAGGTTTCTGAAGTGAAAGGGCTACAAAGAAGTGATAAATGAACATCCACTATTAAATAATCCACTTCAAAAATTTTCTGGGAGCTATTTTCAGTCCTTAGAAATATCATTACTAGCCCCTACATTTTATAAGCCTCTGATAAAACCAACAATAAATACTTTTCCCCCCAAAGGTACATTCTTTAAAAACCCAATGGTTCACATAAGTATCATTAGTATAAAAAGTATTTGTCATGGTCTATGCAACATAAATTTGGAAATGGACATTTGAAGTTGTCAACAATCTTGTAAAATTTCTGGCAAGTCATGCATCAATAATGCATTAATAATGCTGCAGGAACAACTCCAATATCCACTTGCTATTAAAAATAATTGTCTGTCATGAATGGATTCCTAATTTACAAAGGTAATGACTACATTTTCAACTGTGAGCCAATTGTGGAAACTGCCATAATTTTTTTTAATAGTACAGGATGTTCAACAGCATCCTGAATGCAAGAAGAAAAATAAACTATGAATTGCCTAGTCTTTGTTCTGAAGATGCAATGACTAAAAGCTAAATTTTTTATTCATTTTCCAAAATTAGAATTGATATACAGAAATTTGTCTACTAGGTTGTATTTTGATAGAATACTATATCCAATATGATTCTAATGTCCTCGTTTGGAAGATACAGTACATAAGAAAATATGTTGAACAACAATAGATTATTCTTCTATAATAACAATGTAATCACAAGTAATGGAATTCATGCTTAATATTACAAAAAAGCAATTGTTTTGCAGCCAAAAAAATACCCAGTGAATCTATAAGTAAGCCTGTTACTCTTATCAGGTTTGTTCCTGCCAAAATGTTTTGTGACTAATGCACAGGAACAAACAGTGGAGGACAGATATTCAACAAAAACAGAAATGCTTTTATTTTTCCTATGTATACTAAGACTTTGTTATAGAGCTAGTCCAGATTACAAAAACACCTATGATACCTTTTAGCCAGGCTTATTATGCATTGCTCTCTTCCATGCTATTAATCAGCCAAAATGGTTATTTTGCCTTTCTTCTCATGGAGTATTCTCTCTCTCTTCTCCACATCTTTGTATACATATAATACATTTGTTCTTGGCATATGCCACACACATACACACACACACACATTCACACCGACTCTGAGAATCCTTATTTCCCTTCAAAATTTTTTCTCAAAAGCCATCCTTTAGGATTCTTCGCCTTGTTAACTCAACTACTAGTGCCTTCTTCATCCCTGTTCTAATTATATTATATTTGCTTTGCATACACTTTTTGCTGTATTTTTCCCTAGAATATATGCACATGCTGTTTCTTTTCATAGAATGTATATACTATTAAAAAAAGGTTTATGATTGATTCATTCATTAATATTTTTCCAGAATTATACCTCATGAAAATTGAGAATGCTTTGTGGAAGATCCTCATCTATAGAAAGAAATCTTCTAGAAATATTTAAAGCAACATAAAACTACTGAATTATAAACTCAACGAATTTCTTGAGAATACTGTTAACTATTAATAAAAATCTATTTTAAATTCCAAATTATACATGTCTTTTTTAGTATCATAATAGGTTCATGAATTTATTATTCTTCATAATTCTTATTCTAAGTGAATCTTATTTTGTCTTTCTGGAAATCCTCCCTAGAGAACCAGCCTAATGTGATGGAGGTGATTCTCTTGTTTTAGTATTTAATGGATGAATGCTAGAATAGATCTTGGTATTTTCATGTGTTATCATTCTCAATACATCACCAACCTAATGTTCTTGTTACTTGGTATATATGAAACCTTTCTCTCCCTCCCTCTCTCCTCTCTCTCTCTCTCTCTCTCTCTCATCTCCTTGGATTATCAATGTAAATTAGCAAATGCTTAATTCTCTTCAATCCCATTCCATCCTGACCATCTCACATTTCAATTCTGATCATTTCTATGATCCTCCTTTTCTACTCCTATTATTTAGTTGTTGAATGCTGCTAGACAAAACAAAAAACACAAAAATTTGTGTTGACTTGGTGCACTATAAAATTGTTCTCTCTCACATTAATTGGGCTCCCATTGCCTGAGAAAGCTTTTGTCCAGCTTCTTATTGACTCTCTATCATAATAGTTCTGGTTCTTCCAAGTCATCCCTTCTCTCTTCTAATGTCCAACTTAACTCTAGTCCCTCACTCTCATCAGATGATATTACCTGTTGCTTTACTGATGAGATTAAGCTCATATGGTGTGAACTTCTTTGTCTTAATCTTAGGGTCTTCATCCACCCTCTTCTTACTTTTAGTCTCAGAAGTGGTTCATCTTCTTGCCAAATATAATGCCTGAGATTGTTTGCTAGAGACAATCCCCTCTTTCTTCTGTGTCCCTGATTTATCAACATTTCTTATACATTTTAAATTCTCTCCATCTCTCTCTGTGTCTGTCTCTCTGTTTCTGTTTCTGTCTGTCTTTTTGACTTTGTCTCTTTGTCTCTGTGTCTCTGTCTCTGCCTCTCAACTATATCTCCCTCAAACCATGCCTTCTATTGTTTAACCTACAAACACAGTGATATCTCCTTTATCTTAAAATAAAACAATAAAAAGCTGCTTTTGAACTCATTATTGCCTTCAACTTTCATTATAGAATCATATAATCTGGGATTTATTTATTAGGGACTTAAGAAACTATCTAATACAATCAATCCCTGAACAGGAATTTCTTATTCCATCTCTCTCCTTTCCTTTTCTACCTTCATTCTAAAAATGGGATCTCTCCTTGTAACTTCCACTTGCTTCCTACCTTACCATTCCTTTGACAAATAATACCTGAGCTCTGGAGAAGTAAATGCAGCACTGGATGAATGAATCTCTTCTGCCAACTTGTTTTCAGGCATTGCAACAGAGCTGAAGTCTCTGTCCTGGTACTCAGTTCATATATTTACTGAGGCCAGTGTTTTCAGAATACTTTGCAAATATTTCATTTGATCCTTTCAATAAGGTAGTATGAAGCAGGTGCTGTTATTTCCAATTTTCCAATTGAGAAAACAGGCAAACAGGTTAATGATTTGCCAGGGATCACATGGCTGAGGCTGCATTTGAATTCAGGTCTTCCTTCCTAGTTCCAGGTCCAGAATTCTATTCATTATACCACCTAGCTGCTTTCTAGATATAGTCCTGTTTCTGGATGAATACAAGAAAATTAGTGGTTATCTATCTCCTGACTAATTCATCATGAAGGAGGTGGGTAAAAGTCTTTCCATGATTGATTTAATCAGAAGAAGTATCATTTATCATTTTCTTTTATTGAGCTGGAAAATTTAGTTGTTAGTAAATTCTCATTGAAGGAGACTATCAGAAGTTTCCTTGAACTCCCTAAGAAATCCTCAGTAGATCTTTCTCCAACCTAGTCTTTCCCAGTTTCTTCCCTTGGTGATTTCTACAGCAATGGTATCCTAGGATTTCCACCCAGAAGGGCTATCTTGTGCTCTCTTTCTTTTTACTACAGATCAATGGTATCTTGCAATCTTTCTCCCAGGGAGCTTTACGTCATCTTCCCAAGTCTTTCCCATTTTCCTCTCAACTTAATTTCCTCCCCCCCCCCCCAGAGCCCAGAAGTTTTAGTTATGGCTCTGGTTCTCAGGAGGAATCAAATATAAGTCTTGAATATGATCAAAAAGTGTTTCCTAACAATGTGCCAAAGATGTAGAACTTGACACAAAATAGACCAGAGAAACAAGCTATGAGAAGAAAAAATAGATCTTGGCAAAACTATGCTTCATCTCACTAAACATCGTGAAATGACAGTTCTTTTATTAAGTGGAATCACAGTCACAACTCTCCTTAAGTTGTGCATTGCTATTGCATTGTTACCAACATAGGCTGGGACAAGTAGAACTATCTCTTATTTGATGAAGTCTTACCTTTACTTTTCTGGTACCAAAAGAAAATATCTCTTTCAATTCATATTTTTCAAAGAATTTTGTCTAGGACATTTTATGTATACTTTTCCTTGCATGGTGGTTATCTGGACTGCTTTATTTTTCCTTGTTAGACCTTGAGGATCTTTGAGAGTTGGATCTGGATTGTCAAGATTGAAATTAAGATAAACTGAGATAAAAAGTTCTAGGCACATTGAACTTATTGGTAAGTTAAGCAGTTGCTAATAAAAGGGGTCTTTGGATTATATCTAATGCCATATGTCTGGTCCTGAATACAGTTGCTTTTTTGATTCTAATAAGCATTTAATGAATAGGTGGATATGATGGTGTCATAGTGGTTAGAAAATTAGATAGAAAAAAAGTCTAACTAGATTTAAGTGTCTTCCAGAGTGGCCGTATCAAGGCAAGTCACAGACTCTTTCAGTGCCCCAAACAACTCCTCTTATCTATTATTCTAATAACCCAATTCAAAAAAAAAAAACATTGTAAATTTCAAATAGTTGCAAATCTACATTGATGGAGGGACTTTCCTCACCAGAGAACTAACTAAACTGATTAAATCCTGGATATACTACTCTTATCCCTTATACTTGTAAAAAACCCCCACAAACCTAAAGTATTAAATAAACCTAGATAAACTCATTGGTATGGCCAATGTCAGATGTGTCTCTAGAATTATGCCATCTTCCTCTTCCTTAAATCATTGGCAAAGTATATAGCCTTGACAGAATATTTACATTCTATATGTGCTTAATCTGCAGTATTTATTATTGACAAATCTTGGGGGGGAATATATTTTATTTGCTAAGTCAAAGGTAACTATAATTGGGGCCACTGTTTTGATTGTGAAGTAAAACTGAAAACAGGAGAGAAAAAAGCAAAAATTTTTTTTTACTATTTTGACAGATAAGATAAATTATTATTTATCAATTTATGATAGTGACATAACTTTGATTTTATTGGTATAGGGAACTCCCAGCTAAGGAAACTCCTTTGCAACTTGTACCTTTAGAATGTTGTCCAGGGCAATGAGAGTTTAAACAATTTGTCCAGACACAGCTAATGTATGTGAAAAGCATGGAGTTTATACAAATTTTGCTGGTTTGTGATCAGCTTTCTAACTACTATTCCATTCTGCCTCTCCGATTTACTAGTTGATAAAGATTAATTTTCATTATCTTATGTCTTTGAAAGATATTTTATTTTTATAGTAATCTTTGGGGTTTGAATGCCAGGATAATGCATTTAAAAATTGAAGATCTGATTATATTTTACATATACTACTCTTCTACAATTAAAGTTTCCATGAGACTGATTTCAAGGGTTTTGGCAAACAGAATTTTTAGTGTAATTTGATCCTATGACATAGTAAGTATTCTCCAACTGCAACTTGAAAGGGGAAGGGGGGCTTTTAGAAAAAACATACTACTTCTTTTCTTTTCTTTTTTTTAAAGAGGAATAACCAAATAATCTCTATGACATGTTGCGAAGATTTTGACTACTTCTGCAATTTCCAATTTGTCAATCTGCCATACAGTGGCAGGGGGCAGATGTTCCAACATGGTACCATGAAGCTGAGGAAATAACTAATATTCTTTTACAACTTCATATACTTTACAAAAAAAAATCTGCCACTGCAAATATCAGCCTCTGTAACAAAAAATAATCTTTAAGATCTGACAAACTGGGATGAGGGAAGGAGAGGAGACTCTTTACTCTGGCTAACCTTGATAACGTCTCTCTCTGAACTTCAATGGGCAAACACATTCTGTTACTGAAACTATAATTAAGACTAATAAGGTAGTAACAAATTGCTCTGTGTGCCTGTTTATACTTTTTAATTTTTTTCAAATAAAAAGATCTGTTTTCTTTTCTTTACACTTTTCTTCTACAAAACAAAAGAAAACCCTTAGAACAAATATGCATAATAAAGCAAAACTAATTCCTACTTTGGCCATTTTCAAATTCCCTCTCGGTCTGTCTCTGTCTCTGCCTCTCTCTGTCTTCTCTGTCTCTCTCTCTCTATCTCTCTGTCTGTCTGTCTGTCTGTCTTTCTGTTTCTGACTATCTCCTAAGTCCACATTTTTGTTAGAAGAGAGGTAGCATGTTTCATGATGAGATCTCTGATTTTGTAATTGATCATTGGGTTAATTAGAATTTTCAAGCCTTTCTAAATTGTTTGTTGGTACAATGTTTTAAACTTTTTTATTTCTATCTCACTAGCTAGTACTGAGCAGCCATGGAAGTTACTTAATGCATGCAGCACTTCTGAAAGAATGTCAGGACTTAAGATTTTAGAGCTGAAAGGCATCTCAGGAGATTATCTCCTCCATATTCTGAATCTGCATCAAACAAAAGTTAATTTTAAAACTTAGTCTCCATCTTCTTAAACTATGGGTCTCCACTACCATATGGGGTCTAATAACTGAATGTGGGGGGCTGCAAAATTATGATTTATTATCAGTAAATTTTTTATTTATATACCTATTTTATATGCCAATATACTTGGGATCATGTAAAAATTTCTTGGGTGAAAAGGTACAGTAAATTTTAAGAAGTCCTGGCTTATTCAACTAGGACATACAAAAGTTTAGTAATTTTTCCTAAGATCACATTAAGGTGAAAAGGGAACTAGAATTTGGGTTTCCTGTCTCCTAGTGTAGTGTTTTTTAATCTCTTTACCTCCACACTTTCTTCTTAAGGATAGAATGGCAAGGGGTGAAATCCACAGTGCCTGCTGTATCTCCAGTCCTGTGCTAGGCACTGCAAATGAATGAATGATTCAGTACAATAGGGTCACTTTGGTCAACTGAGCTGTGACCTTGATTGACTTTTTAGACAGGCTTTGCTTTACTCCGTTGGGTTCCTGTTCCCCACATGCCCCCTCCATTAGAAAAGCTCATCAAAAGTTGACTATGCCTGGCTAGA
>JAJPUD010017559.1:0-20980 GCA_023553655.1 Myrmecobius fasciatus
TGTGTACATCCTCCTGCCCTCTCTCACCTCAAAAGAAAGAAAAATTTCCACATTATTCTGCAGGGAATAGCTTTCTTCCAGGCACCATATAAAAATAATAATAATAGCTTTCATTTAAATAGGCCTTATTAGGCTTGCAAAACACTTTGCATGCATTATTTAGGTGGCACCTCATTCTCTCCAGAAGTAGGTATTATAGAAATAATTATCATCATTTTAAATGGGGAAATTGAGGCTCCAAGAAATTGTGACTTGCCATTGTCACCCGGCTAATAAGTCTCAGAGATTGTATTTGAACAAAGATCTTCTCAGGTGCAAGTCCAACATGCTGTTGTAGCAAGAGAAGGAACACTTCTGCAGCCAGAAGACCCCCTCCTACTGTTACTCTTCCCCCACATACTGCCAGAGAGGGGAGGCCCACAAGAACTTTGTGTGAGCCATGGGCCTCAGAGCATCTCTCCAATAGTGAAGAGACTCTTTGGCTGCCTGTCAACACTCACTTCCTTGCTAGGTGCTGCCTTGATGGGAACTGTAATTCCGTGTGAATATTTGATAAAGTGGAGGGTCCCTTCTTCTGAAGCTAGAACAGGACTCTGCCTCCTCCCTCTCACTAGTCTATCCTATTCTTCTAAAGTACAGATCTGAATTTGCCATTCTCCTATTCAAAAACGCCAGTGGTTCCCTCTTTATCTCCAGAATAAAACAAATTTGTTTCCTTCAAATCCCAACTAAAATCCCACCTTCCACAGGAAGCCTTCCTCAGCCCCTTTTAATTATAGTGCTTTTCCTCTTTTAATTATCTCCTATTTATCTTGTATACACTGCCTATGTGTGTATATACTTACATACATACGTACATATGCATTGCTTTATAAACATTTGTATATAATTTCTTCCATCAGTTTGCAAACTCCTTGAGGACAGGGACTGTATTTTATCTCTTTTTGTATCTCCAGATTTTAGCACTATATGCCTGGCACAAAGTAAGCATTTCATAACTCTTTATTGATTAACTGGTTTATATTGATTCTTATTCTTATGTATTTTACATATACATCTATAATATATATAATATAATGTATATATACATTTATATATGCATAATATATATATACTTATAGATGGCTTTATTATCTCCTGTGATGGAATGAATACAAAAGCCATGAGAGTAGAGATTACTTCATTCTTTGTTACCCTAGCACCTAATCCAATGTCTGACACATAGTAGGTGCTTCAGAAATGTTCTCTGGTTAACTGATTGAATGGAACTTGAAACCTCCAAGCTGGGGGGAGACCAAGTCCATTTCTGAGCCTTTTGGGTCATTTCCCAGCAGGATGAAATACACAGTTCTAAGTACCCTCTTTCCCCCCATCCTAGGTACTGAAAAGACAGGTGATTCTTTTTCTTTTCTGAGGCTATAGCATGTAGGAGATGGGAAAATTATTCTAGATCATCTAGTATAAAACTCTTATCTGACCCCGTATTGAGAAAGGAAGTAGAGCCACATGCCCAAGGCCTAGAAGGGGCAGCTAGATGGGCACAATGGACAGAATACTGGGCTTGAGGTCAGGCAGACCTGAGTTCGAATCCAGCCTCATTTACTTATCAGTAGTGAAACCCTTCCACAAGTCATGGGCCTCTGTTTGCCTCAGTTTCCTTAACTGTAAAATGAGGTAATAATAGCACCTACCTCCCAGGATCAAAGGAGATCATATTTATAAAGCACTTTAGCACAGTCCCTTGCACAAATAGTAGGCTCTGAATAAATAATTGCCTCCTTTCTTCCTAATTAGTGACTTAGGGAAGACTAGAATTCCTTGACTCCTAGTTGACTTCTTCTGCACTATTGCTTTCATCTCCTTTTGATCTGTTGACTTTAGACTGAAGTTGTGGCTAAGGGGCAGCTTCAGCACTTTCTCCCTTACCTTTCCTCCTGTATCCCAGAGGAGCTATCTAATGCTGGAAAAGGCAAAGCCTTCATCCTGTAATAAATGACATAAGCTTGGCTTTGGTTTTCAATGCCTGAGCAACTTAATGAAGTTAATATTCCTGCAGGCTGTTTCCTTACAGTAAAAGGGAAGGCCAAAGGCTTGGAGTGTTTTTAGCTCTTGAATACCTGGAATCTTAGAATGCTCACCTTCCACAGCTCCAAACCTTTTTTTGGGCTGTCCCCCATGCCTGGAATTCTCTCCCTCCTCCGCTCCAACTATTGACTTCCCTGACTTCCTCTGAGTTCCAACTAAAATCCTACCTTCTATAAGAAACCTCATTTTACAGATGAGTAAACTGAGGCAAACAGGGTTAAGTGACTTGCTCAGGGTCACACAGGTAATAAGCATCTGAGATCAGGTGTGAACTCAGAAAGATGAGTCTTTCTAAGCCAAGTATATGAGGAACACAGGGCAAGCACAAGGAAAACTCAGTGCTTGAAAATTCTTCCATTTGCCACCGCCCCCTCCATTTTTATGCCTCATTTTTCAAGTTTGCATTTTTAAATTTTTCATTGTAACTTTTTTTTTTGACACTTCCTTCCCTACAATTTATTTATTTATTTATTTATTTTTTTTTTTTTTAAATTTTTATTTTATTTGCATAACATATGTGTGGGTAATTCTTCAACAATAACCCTTACATAGCTTTCCGTTACAAATTTTTCCCCCCAACTCCCCACCCCTCCCCTAGATGGCAGGATATCCACTACATGTTAATTATGTTAAAATATTGGCAAATCGAATATATGTATACATATTTCCAAACTTATCATTGGTGTGCAAGATTTTCATTGTAACTTTAAAAAAATAAGGTGAGTTAAATTTTAGTTTTTCCAGTTTGATGAATAAAAACAATGTCCTTTATACATGACTAATCAATAAATATTTACCTTAAAGTAAAAGAAAATTCCCTGGAATTCCTCTTCATTCTGGTGCTCTCCCTCTTTTAATTATTTTCTATTTATGCTATATATAGCTTGCTTTGTATATGTTTGCATTAGATTGTAAGTTTCTTGAGGGCAGAGACTATATTTTGCTTCTTTTTGTATCCCTATAGTACTTAGCACAGTATCTGGCACATTTTTTTAATTGTTGAATCATTTCAATCATGCCCAATTCTTGGTGACCCCATTTGGGGTTTTGTTGGCACAAGTACTGGAGTGGTTTCATTTCCAGCTCATTTTATAGATGAGTTACTGAGGCAAACAGATTTGGGTGATTTGCCCAGTGTCACACACCTAGTAATTATCTGAAGCCAGATTTGAACTCAGGAAGATGAGTCTTTCTGACTTCAGAGCCCAAAGTCTATCCACTGTGCCATCTAGCTGTCTGGTACCCCAGCACGTGCTTAATAAAATGTTTACCGATTGAATGATTGATTGAAGGCACCTTAGAGATAGTCTACTTAGTCCAACCTTGTCATTTTAAAGATGATTATACTGAAGCCCAGGCATATAAAATGACTGAACAAAGTCAAGGACATCATTCCAGCCTCTTCAATCCCAGCCCAATGTTTTATCTCTCTGATCTTTCAGTTTGTCTTTGTATATTCAATGTTGTTGCTGCTGTTGTTCTGTTTTAATTTAACTACTCCAAAGAATTATGCCAGCTTGTAGACCAAGCTTCAACAGTGGCATTAGTTTTCATAAGAATCCATAGACATAGGTACACATAGTATACTCAATTACAAGTATCCAGGGAATTTTATTTTAAGGTAAATATTTATTGATCATTCATGTATAAAGGATATTGCTTTTACTCATCAAATTGAAGAAACTAAAATTTACCTCATCTTATTTTTTTTAAAGTTACAACTAAAACTTTTAAAATGCAAACTTGAAAAATGAGCCACAAAAATGGGGGTTGAGGGGAGGAATTCTAAGGCACTGAGATATACTGTGCTTACCCTGTATTCCTGGTATGTTTGGAATCAGGAATTCTCATCTTCCTGAGTTCAAATCTAACCTCAGATGTTTATTAGCTGTATGACCCTGGCTAAGTCACTTAACCCTGTTTGCCTCAGTTTACTCTTCTGTAAAATGAGTTGGAAAAGGAAATGTCAGTGCACTTCAGTATCTTTGCAAAGAAAATCTCAAATGGCATCATAAAGAATTGGATACTGAGCAATAATGCTTATGATTAGGTCTCCCCCAAATTTGAGTTGTAGGGTCCTAAACTCCCACATAGGAATCCCATACAATATGAGGATTGAAAATTGGGCAACTTCTTTATCATTCCACAGAAAATGAATAAGATGTGAAGAAAGAGATATAGAAACATCAGTCACTCAGCCCATCAATTCTATCTAGAAGGAAACTTGATCTGGAGTTGCTATTAGGGTAATTCATCATTCTACTGAGTTCTCCATTTCCAAAGATTCCTACTTAATCCCCCAAATTCTTAGTAACCACCCTGTGCTTTAGGACCCCTCCACCTTCTCCATTTGCACCAAAGTAAATATGCTTTGGGTATTGCTGAACAAAGAAAATCTTCTAATTAACTGAGTAACTCATTGACATTGCTCTCTAAATAGACACAATATAGAAACTGTATATTATTGCTCTTCTTTTTCTGGTAGTTAAGTGATGCACTGGATAGAATGCTAAGCCTGGAGTCAGGAAAACCTGAATTCAAATCCATCCTCAGCTTGTCTCAGGTGGGTCACTTAACTTTTGACTACCTCAGTTTCCTTAACTATAAAATGTATATTGTGAGTGTACAGTGCTCTTGCAGTCTGGAAAAGCCAGGTAAAATTTTTTGGCCCTCTGTACCAGAGAAATCTGAATTGTGGTATTAAAAGATAAAATAAGTTGATATTATACAATACTGTATATATATTTTATGCATTTCTAAGTTCCTAAACTTTTCCTGTGTTGTCTATGATTTCTGAAAACTTCCCCCAAATTCCCATTTAACTTCTTATGTCAATTTTCTCTTTTTCTTCCTCCAAGGAGTATGCTGTATCAAAAATGCCCTTGAGGAAAGGGGAGTAGAAGGGAATAAGCATTTATTAAATATCTACCGTGCTAAGTTCTTTAAAAAGAACTGTCCATGAACTATGCTCTCAGTGTGAAAAAGCTAGTCTACCACTGCCATGTGCTTCTACTGCAAGTCACAATTTCTCCTCTATGGTGGCAGAAGAGAGGGAGGGAGAAATTCCCACCAGAAAATGCAAAGAAAGATTGTTGACATGCAAGAAAGTGGTAGAGAGCCAATTTGTGATTTGGAGGTCATCAAGAGGCAACCCCAATTTCTGAAATCCAATCAGCACAGAACCAGTGACCATGCAACATTTGAATGAATTCAATTGTCTCCAAACAATGGCTTATGTTCTATAACCTCGTCCCTTACATTGGGACAATACTCAAATTGATTGAGCACACCAAATACACACTAGTCCCAATGACTACATCTCATTGCAGAACTTCATTTCCTCATGCTGGAGCACTGCAACAAGCTCCAAAGTTTGTCTTTGACTCCAATTTCTCCCTATTTCAAAATACCCTATAAATCCCAGCCAAATTAATCTTCTTAAAACACCACTTTTATCGTACTACTCCTTTGCTGAAACATAAACAATAACTGTCAACTGCTTACCAAATCAAGCCCAAACTCCTCTCTTCCTGGCTTTCACTGTCTTTTCTAATCTGGCTCTAGTCAAGGCTTAAAGTGTCTCAATGATCCCTAATATACAATCTCTGCTTCCATAAGGCTGGATTGATTGCTCCCCCTATTCATGTTGCTTCTCCTACCTAAAATAGTCTCTATCTAATCCTTCCCCTCCTTCAAGGCTCCATTCAAGCCCCACCACTGGATTTCTTAGCTTGTCCAGCTGATCTTCACTTTGTAGTTCATCAATTAGCTGGAAATTTCCCCAAGGCGGGCTCCCATCAAGGAGCCCTTTCCTTCCTGGGGCATAGAGACAATAGTGGGTGGGAACCTGGGGATCTGTCTGAGGAAGCATAATCAAACATCATGGGATTCATATCTGGACCAGTCATTTTCCATTATCCCACCCCTTAGACTTATCCCTAACTTTGCTGTTCAGTCCTTAGTCATACCCAACTCTTTGTGAACTTGAAGGAGTATAGCTTCTAGGGAAATATAGTGATTTTGGGGGGCTTCTGTTCTGGCAATCTGATTCCAAAGTCCTCTGGCTTTCCCCCATCCCCCATACACACACAACCAACCTAGGAATGCTATTGTTCTGACCATCTGTCAGATTCTGAATAGACCACTCCTCTATTCAGTGCTGGTCTGGGAGAACCAAATTCCAGGAGCCCCATTCCTCTGGACCATAGAATGAGCATGTCAACAATAGAAAGCTGGATAAATGTGTCTCCTTGCTTCTGTTTCTCTGCTAAATTCTCTTAAAATTGAGTCTGCTTATAATTGGCATTACAATTACAATAAACTTTGTCCCAAACTTTTGGGGTCCCCTTCCCAACCTCAATAAACTCATTTGGTGTTTTGTTGGCAAAGATACTGCAGTGGTTTGCCATTTGCCATTTCCTTCTTCAGCTCATGTTATAAATGAGGAAACTGAGGTAAACAGGGTTAAGTGACTCATCCAGGGTCACTCAGCATTTGATATCTGAAGCCAGATTTGAACCTGACATCAGGCTCCTGGGAATTCCATCCACTGCACCACCTAGGTGCCATATATCTATATATATATATAGATATATACATACATATGTATCTTTATTCCAAAAAAGAAATGCAAACGCAGCAAAAAAAAGCTTTCTGGGGTAGGTGTGTCAGTTGATTGACAAGCATTTGAAGCTATGACTGGCTTCCCAAAAATAAAGGAAATGTTCCTATCAGAGAAATGCAAATAAGGAGTTTGGCTCTCCAGACTTTACAGCTATTCTAGATCAAACAGCCTAAGCCTAGAGCAAGGGTAAGCAACTTACAAGGTGGCCCAATCAATCAATCAACTAGAATTTATTAGTTTCTAAAGGCAATAGTTAGGGACACTCTCATTCTGGCTTACTATTGTGGAAGGATACAGCACTTAGGCCGCCGGTGTGCTATAAAACACAATTAATGTCACAACTAAATCTCTAGCTGGCAGTTTTAAACTGCCCTTAATAGCCCTAGAACCTGGGGCCAATGGAGGATAGGCTATGTATATTTAAAGATAGGGTGTGTCCTTAGCTCCTTCTAGAGATTAGATCGAAGGAATGTCCCTCCAATAATCAGTGAAAGTGTTTTAATTTATTATATGCCAATTCTGAAAGGCAAGGCTTTTGTTTAAATTGGACTTGACCAAAAGAAGGAACCCTTTAGTTTTCCAAGAAGACAGTTTCACTACAAGCTTTCATTCCAGCATTAACACTACTAGGATCTGCTTGAAAGGGTACCTTTTATTTTTTCGTGCTGTGGAATTTTGGCTTTTATTTCATGTGAAAAATGTAAGTGGGTATTGCTTAGATTAGAGAGAATTCCAATTAGTAGGAAGAAATTCTTCCATTTTGGATCTCTCTCTAAAAGGGAATATTTGTATATTAATAAATATATTAAAAAGTTTTAATAAAAATTTTAAAAAAATTTAAATTTTAAAAATTAAAAAAAAAAACAGATCCAAGGGAGAGAAAAAAATTAAAAAAAAAATGACACAGTAGATTTGAAGTCAGGGCAGATAGAAATCCTGCCACAACCTATCTATCCATACAAAATAAGATGTCTTGGCAATATCAAAAAGAGAGCCCCAATCACATTTTTGCAATTTTCCACATTTTTGCGATTTTCCACATTTTCCAGATTATAATCTGTTCCCCCTATTCATTAGTTGAAACCCTAGGGATCTGGATCTAGTCCTGCTCTCAACCCCATGAGAATCTCATTCTGCCTGTAGTCTTTAAAGGAACAACTTCTCTCTGATTATATCCTCTTCCCCTTAGTTATTCAATCTCAGGGAACATGATTCCAGCAGTTTGCTTTATTTACAAAGCACTTAATTGGAGTTAGGTAGTACAGCTGATAGGGCACTGAGCTTGGAACCAGGATAATTTATCTTCATGATCAAATCCAGACCCAAGACACTTAGAAGTTGCCTGACTCTCAGTAAAAACCACTTAATCCTCTCTGCTTCAGTTCCTCATCTGTAAAATGGGTTGGAGAAAGAAATGGCAAAGTACTCTAGTGCCTTTGCCAAGAAAACCCCAAATGGAGTTATGAAGTGTCAGACAGGTTTGAACAAAAACAATGGTAGAACTGTTTCCAGAGAATTTTAATCTAGCTTAGTTATCAATAGCTAGAATCCCCCAGAGGACTTCCTGGTTGAAGGACCGGAAAAATGAGAGATGGCACATATAGCATAACACACAGTTACCCATATGTTGGACTGGGGCAGGATCCAGTTACTCCCACAGTTTAGAGGGAGGCTGAAATGAAGAAATGAAAATGCAAAATACATCATTTTTCTGGAAGTTTCTTTCAGCAGTTTCTGGAAATTGCTGAGAAATTATGATTTTATTGCCCCAGCCAAACAGGTCGTTCCCCCTCCTCCCAAGCAAAAGCTTCGATCACATTAGCATAATTTGACAAGTGGTAAGTGTGAGAGAAAAATCAAGAATAGATAGGAGGTACCCAGGAAATAATTAGAAGTGGGCACTTGTGTCGACATTGTGACTTTGGTCATAAAGGATTTATTGTTTCTTTGTGCAAAGAACACTTTCTCCTTGGCTATCAGGACCTGTGAAAATGACTTCATTCATATGGTGACAAGTTAACAAGACCTGTGATTCCAACAGGCACTTAAACCCTCTCAAGCAGCTGATCCTTTCTGCCCAACTTGGACTGGACAAAAAAGTATGTCCGGCTCTCCCATAGGCTCTTCTCCATTGGCACATGGGCAAACTGGCACCTGGGCATGCACATTAATCTGATTGTACTAAGGCATTATCCTATGCACTACTGTTGTGGGGGTTTTGATGGTGTTTTATGATGTAAAAATATTTTGTTAATGCTCTTTAAAAAAGAAAAAAACAACTTCCCCTTTAATTTCTACTATTAGGCTCTCCCAATTCTCCCTTTATAGCAGGGAAACAAAACAAATTAACTCATTATCCCCGTGTCTGCCTTTTCCTATACCAGTCCATCACCTCCCTGCTGACAGTCATTGAGGCAGGTTTCATCGTTCTCTGAGCCCCCATTTCTATTCCAGGCCCAGACCTTGTCCATGACGGCCTGCTTCCCTGGTACTGCAGGGAGACAATTTCCCCTTCTCTAGAACATACTTTTTCTTCCAGTTAGCCCATTGCATTTTTTCTTTTTGTAAAGATTTTGGTACTGTGGTTCAGATATGCAAGTTCCTGTTTGCATTTAAAGAGCTCATTGCCTGGTAAATGCCAGAGATTATACCTTTTGTGTTATTGTTGTTGCTAATAAAGGCTTCCATAACTGACTATTGTCTCCTCAAAGCCTCTTATCCTTCCCAGGAGGATATATAACATTTGATTTGCAAGCAGTGATACTGCAGCAAATTGGGGCATTCAGACTTCTCTTTGAATGGATCTAGACGTTAATTATTCCCTTCCTAAAGTGTTCTGCAAAGTAAGTCAGGCTACTTCTCTCTCTTCCTGACTTGACTTTGGATGTAACATTTCTTTCCCCCAAATCGGGAGAGATTGGGATAAGTGTGGAAAGAAGTGGAACAGAGCAGCTGGAATTCTGCTAAAATGAGCTCAGTGGTTTGTGGGTGAGGGGAGGAGTAAAACCACCCAGAGTGATATTGGAAAAATCATCTTGATTCTCTGGCTTTGAGAGGTCAAGGTACCACAGGGCCCAAGGGCAGCAACAGGGCAAGTCCCCAAGCTTAGTAAATAGTCATGAAGCTGGAGATTTTTGCAGCTGGAAATCTGTAGTCCCTGCTGCTAGGGGAGGCTAGGCTGGAGATCCCTTGAGCTCTGAGCTGCAGTTGGGCTCAAGCTCGTTTGCTGTCTGCCCTAAATCAAGCACCGATATGGTGAGACCCAAGGGTCAAGCAGCTGTTAGGCCGCTCATAGAGTGGGGAAACAGAGCAGTGGGTTTGGGCCCATTGTGGGCCACTGCATTTGCCAGGGTGCAGTAGGAAGACACTTTAATTTTCTTTCAAGTGCTGGTGAAGAACAATGGCTATCTTTTTGCTATAGGACCTAGTTGAGGTGGACTTGCTTCTCCCCCCTGTTAGGAAGAAGCCCATCAGGTTATTATCAGACATAACCAGTTCCCAGACTCTCCTGTTTGTCCGGAGATTGTGAGGATGGAACTCTATCACCCTCCGTTGTCTGTCCCCCAACCTCTGGGCATCTTTAAGCATCCTTTGAGATATTGATGAGCACATCTTGAGACAGGTCTGAGACCCAGTCTGCCAGGTGCACTCCGCCGGGCTCCTCCTTGGCCCCTCCCTCAGAATTGCCCAGTTCTTTCCTGGCACTTCCCCTCCTCCCCTGAGAACCCCCATGGTTGTATTTTCTCTATAAAAGCCGGGCCCAAGGTGAAGATCTTTGTTAAGTCCTTTCTAGGAGTGGGCCCGCTCTGAGGTAATCTCTCATCCTGATAGTGCCTTCCTCTTAATTGCATTTTTCTCCTTACTCTAGTTAACTCTGGTTAGTCTGTTAAACTCCTCTATGGGGCTAACCTGCCAGTCAATGGCATGTGCAGATCATGGCATATTCCTTTAATGGATTCTTCCAACTCCTTTCTTTGGCCCTTTCCTTGGTAATCCTATGGCTTTCCCAAATCTACTTCACGTTGTTATGCCTCAGTTGTTTCCCTGAATTGTAATGCCTCAGTTTCCCTGAGTTGTTCTGCCTCAGTTTCCCTGGTAGCAATCCCCCCCTTCCTCACCTCCTTAGGACTGAGAGAATAGTGGTTTCTGGCCACTCTGGCATTCCAAAGAGTCATAAAACTCCAGATGGCTTATCTCAAATACATGGGTATCTCCTTGGCCCAGACTTCCTGTCTCCTGTTAGACCATCTCCTTCACCCCCAACCTGTCAGAATTAGAAAGTTATGGTCCTTCCTGGAGTTTCCATTCACCCAGTGCTCTGCCCCCTCCCCTTTGCCTTTGTTTCCCTGACACCTGGAGCCCTATAAAACTCTCTGGAATTACTTGCTTGTTGCTGGGTGCTTTGAGACAAGAGTCCCATGCAGCCGGCTGACTATAGCTATGATTAGTATGGCTTCACCAGTCCAAATTCTCCACTATTAAAATATTAAAAACCCTAATCTCTGCCTTGCCTCAGTTTCTCCCGCATTGCAACATTTGCCACTCTTAGTACCTGTTATATCTCTTCATTTTGTCTGTAACCTCTTCTAAATAAACCTACCTTTTGGCAAAGAGAACAGCCATTGTGAATTTGTCACATATTTATTCTGAACTAGGAATTGCTATCCTGATCTAATCATAGGGATGAGAGTGATTACTCAGTGGGACTGAAGGCTGGGTTAGGATCCACATAAAATCACACTAAAAGACCTGATCAGGATGCTATTGAGATTCCTTCATAGTGCCTAGGATCCCAAGGGTCGGAAATGGAAGTGCAGCCGTGGGAGTGAGATTTAAGCTCTAACATCCATACTGAAGAAAAATACAGAGTCATTACATCCTGCATGGGCATGGTAGTGAGGAGAGGAGGAACAGAATCATGCTTGTAAATTGTTCTTTGGCTCTCTGTTACACAGCTTATTTACTTTATTCTTTTTTCCCTCTTTCATTCCCCCCTCCCCAAATAAGCTACAGTTAAGAAAAGATATATTTATGTATACATATGTAGATTTATACATGCATATACACACTCACAGACACACATACACACCACATACACACACAACTTTCCTGTCCCTGCTGATTCTTTAATTAAATTCTGCTCTATAATTTGCCTTGCTATTACTTAACTTCCCTCCACCCAAGAATCCCTCCCTTGTCTTCTCTCATCTTTTGCTTCCCTAATTTGTCCATTCCTCCCCCTCCCTTATTTTTTTATAGATAGGTTTTTAGAATTATGAGCCCTCCTTCCCCCTCAAATGCTTCTGTGTCTATTCATCCTCTGCATTTCATTTGTATAACATGATTAGTATTTTTACCTCAACTCTGCCAATCTTTCTTTTTTGAGCTACCCTATGGTTTATGTGAATCTTAAACATATAATATGCATTTCCCATGTTAAAAAAACATAAATAATTTTTCCACATTTAAACAATTTGCTCATGTTAAGTTTCTTAAAACTGATTTTTCATATTGGCTCTTATATGTTAAATTTTCTGCTAAGTTCAGGTTTGATTGACAGAAAGTCCTAAAAATCTGCAAGTTCTTTGAAAGTCTATTTTTTTCTCCTTCAGGATTATAGATAATTTTGCAGGATATGATATTTTTGGCTACAGGCCTAGTTCTTTTGATTGTTGATAGATATGATTCCAAGACCTGTGGTCTTTTATTGTAGCTTCTGATAAGTCTTGTACAATTCTAATTGTAACTCCAGCATATTTGAATTGTTTTTTCTTGTTTCTTGTAAAATTTTCTCTTTTTTTCTGGGGGTTTCAAAATTTGACAACAATATTCCTGTGTGTTTTCCACATAAGATCTCTTTGAAGTGATGATTGTTGGGTTTTTTTCTATTTCTACTTTCCCCTCATGTTCTACCACTCTAGGATAATTTTCTTGGATTATTGTTATGGAAGCAACCTGCTAGTGGCTGCTGGGGATCTAATTCTGACTAGCAGAATAGATACCTTCATGTGAGAGGATGATAACAATACAAGGAGAGTGAGAGGCAGTTGCATTTTCTGACCTCTCTCCTCTTTCATCTTGCCTCCAATTTATTCCCAATTCACAAGTAACTGTGTTAGTAAAGGTTGATTTGCAATTCCTTCAGGTGTGTTATGATTCACAGCTGTGGGGGCTTTTGGAGACCCTTTTTTGGGGGGACCAGCCCTTAATGGTACAATCCCCTTTAACCTTTTACAGGATTTCTGGTTTCACATGTAGGCGTGGTCCTTAACAGATTATTTCCTGTATTATTGTGTCAAGGTTCTTTTTTTGGTCACAACTTTCTGGGAGTCCAATTATTCTTATATTTTCTCTTCTTGATCTGTTCTCCAGATCTGCCATTTTTCTTATAAGATGTATTACATTCTGTTCTATTTTCTCATTCTTTATAATGTTTTGTTATTTCTTGATCTTTCGTAGTTTTACTAACTTCCCCTTGCCCCATTCTAATTTTCAAAGAATTATTTTCATCTTTGAGACTCTGTACCTCCTTTTCTAGTTGGTTAACTTTTTTTTTCTATAGTCTTCCTGTTTTCAGAGCCATTATACAGTACAACTCATGATAAGAAATTATGGTTTGTAGATTAGACAGTTCCTTCCTTATGAGATTTTTCAGTCTTTAAGCCAAAAAGAATAATCAACAAAAAGAGATTAGGTAAGCAAACTTCAGAAGCAATTTAATATAGTGGCCTAATATTCCATTAACTCATGAATGCCAACTATTAGGTAAGGACAAAAATTGCTGGAAAAACTGGAAAGAAGTTTGCCATAAATAAGATTTAGGCCAACATTTTATACGACATATCACAATAACCTACAAATGAATATATGATCTTGTATATATAATGTTGCATCATTTTAAAAAAAAAACTTAGGACAATGGAAAGAAGACTTAAAGAAAACTTTGAGGCAGTACACAGAGCACGAGCTCTGGAGTTAGAAGGATCTGTGGTCAAATCTAGTTTTAAACACTTAACATTCACTAGCTGTGTGACTTTGGGCTCCTCTCAACCCCAACTGCTTCACCAAAAAAAAAGAAAGAAAAATTCTTTGCCCAAAAAGAAGTAGAGTTGATCACAGAAGATAAAATGAACAAGATTTATGACACAAATTATGAACCTTTTGTACAAGTTAATCCAACCAGAAAAGAAGTTGTTAACTGGGGGGTGAAGGGGGGAAGGGGGAAATTGCTTCAGATGTCTCTGATAAAGGTTTCATCTTCAAGAAATGTTGAAAATTGGGTTGGGGAGGAGGGAGAAAAGAATTTTAAGTGCACAGTAGGAAGCAAAATAACTTAGAAGAAAGTACAGAAAAGCAGGGTAGCTTAGAAAATAAAGTGTAATATTTACTACATAATTTTTTTTTTTTTTTTTTTTTGCTTTTTGCTGAGGCAATTGGGGTTAAGTAATTTGCCCAGGGTCACACAGCTAGGAAGTGTCTGAGACCAGATTTGAACTCAGGTCGTCCTGACTTCAGGGATGGTGCTCTATCCACTGCGCCACCTAGCTGCCCCTACATAATTTTTTAAAGTAAATTGTGAAATGAAAATTCGTGGTTTTATATCAAATACTTTTAAAATATTGTGTTGCGTCCTTGGAAATATTGGTTGTTTTTTTTTTTGTTTGTTTTTGTTTTGCTTTTTTGTATTCAAGATCAAAACAAATAAAACTTTTTTTAAAAACACAAAAAATTGATGTAAATAAATAAGAATAAGCCATTCTACAAAAGACAAATGGTCAGGAATATGAACAAGCAATTTTCTTTTTTTTTTTTATTAAAGCTTTTTATTTGCATAACATATGTATGGGTAGTTCCTCAACATTAATCTTTACAAAGCTTTCCATTACAAATTTTACCCCCAGTCCCCTCCTGTCCCCTAGATGGCAGGAAGTCCACTGCATGTTAATAATGTTGAAATGCTTGAGAAGTTATGCAAGAAAAATCCTATCTACAAGAAAAAAAAAAAGAATCAGAGAAAGGCAACACAATGAAAGCAAATGTCAATAGAGATCATGAAAATGTTACATTGTGGTCCATATTTCATATCTCTCTCTCTGGGTGAATATGGTTTTCTTCAGGGAACAATTGGAACTGGTTTGAGACAATTCTTTGTTGCAGAGAGCCATGTCCATCAGCATTGATCATCATGTAATACTGTTGTTGCTGTGTATGATGATCTCCTGGTTCTGCTCATTTCACTCAGCATCAGTTCATGTAAGTCCCTCCAGGCCTCTCTGAAATTGTCCTGCTGGTCGTTTCTTACAGAGCAATAATATTCCATGACATTCATATACCATAATTTATTCAGCCACTCTCCAATTGATGGGCATCCTTTCAGTTTCCAGTTTCTAGCCACTACAAAAAGGGCTGCCACAAACATTCTTGCACAGGTGGGTCCCTTTCCCTCTTCTAAGATCTCTTTGGGATATAGGCCCAGTAGAAACACTGCTGGGTCAAAGGGTATGCACAGTTTGATAGCTTTTTGAGCATAGCTCCAAATTGCTCTCCAGAATGGTTGGATCCGTTCACAGTTCCACCAACAATGTATTAGTGTCCCAGCTTTCCCACATCCTCTCCAACATTCATCGTTATCTTTTCCTGTCATTTTAGCCAATCTGACAGGTGTGTAGTGGTACCTCAGAGTTGTCTTAATTTGCATTTCTCTGATCAATAGTGATTTGGAGCAACTGAGGTACTGGAGTGGCTGAGGTACTTTGCCCTGGGGCAATTCCTCAAATTAGCTTAAGGTGCTGGGCTGGTGCGGGCTAGGAATAAGTCCGAATTACTCCTTAAACAAGGCAAGTCTGCCAGAACACCTGCCCCCAATCAGGGCAGAGTATCCCGAGTGCCTCAGATAAACTCCAGGTGTTTGGAGTTTGGAGTTTGGAGTTTCTGCCATGCTGAGCTGAGTCCCACCCACTTCTGGGTTGCACCAAGTAAACTGTTTTTCCCTCTGCCTGAGTTAAACAGACCTGATATGAAGTTCTTCAGAGGTAACTGGAAGCAGTGTCCAAATATTTCTGGATTCGTTGACTTGAAGATCAGTTCAGAGGCTTGTTTTATTGTTGATTTGAGAGAATATCGGAGGAGGACACAGAGAGTCATGTTTTCACTCTGTCATCTTGGCTCCTAACAAGCAATTTTCTAAAGAAAAAACTTAAAACTGTCAATAATCATGTGAAAGGACACTCCATTAAAAAAATGATTATTAAAACAATTCAAGTGTCTTCTCATAGTTATCAGATTGGTAAATATGATAAAAGACAAAAATGGTAAAGACTTGTGGCAGATTTGTAAAGTGGTTCTATCACTCTGGAAAGTAATTTGGAATTATACTTTAGAATAAGACTAAGATGCACACAATCCAGGTAGATGTATGACCCGAGGAAGTCAAACAGAGAGGAAAGATTCCCACAGATACAGAAATATGTGTAGCAGCACTTTTTGCAGTTATGAAGAACTATACAAATTGTGATGTCAATTACTAAAACAATGGAATATAATTGCACCATAGGAAATAAATATGAAAAATTCAGAGAAATTTGGGAAGACTTATATGAACTGATTCAAAGTGAAGAAAGCAGAACTAGTTACATGACTCCAATAATATAATGGAACATAATAGTGAAAGATTTCAGAACTCTGATCAGGGCAATGACTAATCATGGCTTCACAAGATTGTTAGTGAAACATACCTTCTACTTCTCTGCAGGAAAATATTAGACTTGGACTTTGTGAAATGAGATGTATGTTTTCAGTTATGGCCTTTGTGCTGATTTTTGTTTTTTTCTTGACTATTTATTATTGAGGCAATTGGGATTAAGCCACACAGCCAGGGTATTAATTGTCTGAGGTCAGATTTGAACTCTGATCCTCTTGATTTCAGGGCTGGTACACTAGCTGCCCCTTTCTTGACTACTTATTACAAAGGATAGTGCTGAGAGGAAGGGAAAGTGGTGTTTTTTAAAAAAAGGAAAAATAAATACATAAAACTTCTTTATAAGAGGGAGAAAACAGCCAACTTAAATATAGAAATCAGTACTTATAAAAAATATTGAGACATTATGAAGAATACATCATCACCATATGGAAATGACATTGATTTCTTGAAACTTTTTCTAGTGGAGGCAACTAGATGGCATAGTGGAAGGAGCACTGGCCCTAAGGACCTAAGTTAAAATCTAGCCTCAGATAGTTACCCTAGGCAAATCACTTAACCCCAATTACTTGCCCAAATAGTAAAAGAACCCAAATAAATGAAAGTTGGGCCAGGGAAGCACAAACTTTGCCAAGTTCTATCAAGCAGAAAATCTTTTTTTTTTTACTAAAATAATAATAATAGCTTTTTATTTTTTGAAATACATGCAAAGAAATGCATCCCAAAGAGAGCATTAAAAAGGGAAAAGGACCCACATATACAAAAATCTTTGTAGTAGCCCTTTTGGTAGTAGGGAGGAACTAGAAACTGAGTGGATGCCCATCAACTGGGAAATGGCAGAAAGTTATGGAATATGAATGTTATGGAATATTATTGTTCTATAAGAAATGATGAGCAGGATGATTTCAGCCTGGAGAGACTTACATGAATTGATGCTGAGTGAAATGAGCAGAACCAGGAGATCATTATACACAGCAACAAGACTATGTAATGATCAACTGTGATGGGCTTGGTTCTCTTCTACAATGAGATGATTCAGGCCAATTCCAATAGACTTGTGATGAAGAGAGCCATCTGCACCCAAAAGAGAACTGTGGAGATTGAATGTGGATCACAACATAGTATTTTCACCTTTTTGTTGTTGTTTGCTTGCTTTTTTCCCCCTTTATTTCTCGTTTTCCCCCTTTTGATCTGATTTTTATTGTGCAGTATGATAAATGTATAGAATTGCACATGTTTAACCTATATTGGATTACTTGCTGTCTAGGGGAGGGGGTGGAAGGAAGGGAGGGGGAAAAATATGGAACACAAGGTTTTACAAGGGTGAATGTTGAAATCTATCTTTGCATATATTTTGAAAATAAAAAGCTATTATTTTAAAATAAATAAAAATAATATTTCATTACATTTGTAAATCATAATTTATTCAGCCATTCTCCAACTGATGGGTATCTATTGAGTTTCCAGTTCTTCACCAATACAAAAAATGTGATATAACAACCATTTTTACACATATGGTTCCTTTTCCATTTTTATGATCTCTTTGAAATATAGACCCAGTAGAGACACTGCAGCAACCAAGGGTATGTATGGTTTGATAGCCTTTTAGGCATAGTTCCATATTGTTCCCCAGAATGGGATCAGTTCACAACTCCACCAACAGTGTATCAGTGTCTCAGTTTTCCCACATCCCCCACAACCAACATTTATCATTATCTTTTCCTGTCATCTTGGCCAATAAAGCAGTCAATCTTTTAACATATATTAGCAGTTGAACTCCCACCTATCTCTGAAGGGGACTGGACTAGCTAAGTTTAGTGAGGCTTATCTTCTCAAGATTGGCCAGATTTTTTTTTCAGTCACAAAAACTCATGGTCTATTAAAAGTATAGAGAGGTTGTAGTGAAAGAAGTGAGTAGTCATACTGAAGAAATCTCAAAGTCTTTCAAGTTAGTAATATAAACTTTTCCCCTAAGTGAAGAACTCGTCACATTTTCCCCTAAAGGAAGTGTCTTTAAGACTGCTGTGGGTTTCATAGATTCCCGAAACAGTAAGGTATTTCTTAGAAGAAACCAGAAAGGTGGGTGGACTATCTGTAAAAGTGAAACTTCTTATTGAAGTTGGCATAATTTACATTTTTATGTTCACTGCACCCTTTTCAAACCCATTAAACGTCCAATTTTGTTAATGTATTGAGTCTTTCCCTATATTACGTACTTAGTTCTCAAAAAGATTTGGTAAATATGTCCTTGTTTACTGTAAAATAAGCCCCAAAGAGCGAAGAATGATCCAGATCACTAATAATACAAGCTGGTAGCATGAGTGCTTAGAAAATTTTTTCAGACATGAACAGCCCCCTAGACAACCCTCTAGTTAGGGATTCTCACTACAGAAAAAGAGTTAACTTATTTAAAATGCTTCCTGGGCAGTGTCCAAGATAACATTGCAGAAAGAACTATAATAAGCTATATTTTCCCAAAGGTTGTAGATGAAGAAGGATCACAATGACTGTTGCTTAGTGTTGACAGTATACTTTATTACCAATTGATTTTAAAGTAAGATCTTAATTTAATAGTTAATTAGTTTCCCTTAATATATACTTTTTCAGTATTTTCAAAATTTTCTAATCCCAAAGAAGGGAGTTATGGATGATGAATTGGAATGCAATTTAATGTTAAAGAAAGACTACCTTTGGTATACTGAGTAGCATGATATAACTACACTACTGGTCACCAAAGTCACATGGGCAATTTGGTGATCAAGAACATTCAGGAATGTGCTAGTAAATGTTTAACAACCAACTCTTTGGGGGGGAAAATGTACTCATGATATACTTTTAAATTTAATCTGCCATATTAACATTTTCATCATCACTTTCTTAAGTCTAGACAATCAATGAAACAACAAATAAAGCTTTGATTTGTAGTATTCACCAATTTCTATGCTATAAATACTCAATCTAAAAGTTTAACAATTAGCTCTCTAGAACCAAAAAGGAGCTGATTCTGGCACACTCCTGCACTTCTATCACTTTTTCAAGTCTATAAAAACCATGTCCTGACCTTGAATTCAGAAATGGCCAATAGTATTAATGCTTTTGTTGTTTCAGGCAATAATACAGTTATAGATGGTCTTCCAGGAGAAAAGATCTTGACATTGGAGAATCTTGCCAGGTCAATGATTCCCAGGTGTGCAACTGGTGACTCCTAACACTTATCATCAGTCCATAAAATGCTTAGGGTTCTTTATCTGAGTAGGATAAAAGTTAAATGTTATTATCACTTGGTTAATGCAAGTTTTTATGAGAACTTAATGATATCTCATAAAGTTTGGAATCCAAGTCTCTTATAGGGCTTGGCTCAAGTCCTGAATAATAACAACTCATATTTAATTTATATTTTTCTTTAATGTTTATAAAACACATCACACAAGAACACTTCGAAGCAGTTGATTATTATTATCTCCATTTTACTAATGAGGTATTCAGTCTCAAAGAGATTATGTGACTTTGCCCAATAGTAAATGGTGGAGCTGGGATTCAGAGTCTCCTGAACTCAGGTCTCATGTTCTTTCTACTATACCACACTGTTACTATACACAATTCATAACAATTGGAGGTAAAAGGACCTTTCCTGCTTCCTTTTTTTGGTTCAGGGACTCTATTGTCAGTTTGCTGATGGATCACTTAATCCTGTTTATCTCAGTTTCCACATCTGTAAAATGAACTGGAAAAGGAAAAGCAAACCATTGCTGAATTTTTTTTTTCCCTGAGGCAATTGGGGTTAAGTGACTTGCCCAGGGTCACACAGCTAGGAAGTATCTGAGCCCAGATTTGAACTATGCTCAAAAAGTGATCAAACTGTGCATACCCTTTGACCCAGCAGTGTTTCTATTGGGCTTATATTCCAAAGAGATCTTAAAGGAAGGAAAGGGCCCCACATGTGCAAGAATGTTTGTGGCAGCCCTTTTTGTAGTGGCTAGAAACTGGAAACTGAATGGATGCCCATCAATTGGTGAATGGCTGAACAAATTATGGTATATGAATGTTATGGAATATTATTTTTCTGTAAGAAACGACCAGCAGGACGATTTCAGAGAGCCCTGGAGAGACTTGCATGAACTGATGCTGAGCGAAATGAGCAGAACCAGGAGATCATTATACATGGCAACAACAATACTATATGATGATCAATTCAGATGGACATGGCTCTCTTCAACAATGAAATGTTTCAAACCAGTTCCTATTGTTCAGCGATGAAGATAGTCATATACATCCAGAGAGAGGCCTGAGGGAACTGAGTATGTGACCTGACCAGCAGGTCATCAACGTGGGTCAAGCGAGCAGGACATAAGCCGGGGGAGCAGAGCTCGTAAGGCCGAATGGCCTGGGGAGACACAGAGGTCTGGGGACAGGATCGCAGAGAGGAAGGAGACAACTCTAGGTTATGGTAGATTATGTCTCGAGTTTATTGAGTTTGCACAGAGTATATATAGGCAGATGACCACAATGTAGTAACAGCACATTGAACAAGAAGACAGATGGGGTGTGACACTCTGAAATGAGGGGTGGGGGTC
>JAJPUD010017560.1:0-30980 GCA_023553655.1 Myrmecobius fasciatus
ATATATATATATACACATATATATATATACATATATATATATTTGTACATATAGGTCCTTTTCCCATTTTTCAAGATTTGTTTGGGAAACAGACCTAGTAGTGACACTGTTGGGTGAAAGGGTAAGCACAACTTGCTTTTCTTTTGGACATATTTTCAAATTGGTCTTTAAAATGGTTGGATAAGTTCACAACTCCACCAACAATGTATTATTGTCCAATTTTCCCATATCTTCTCTAATATTTATCATTTTCCTTTTATGTCATATTAGTCAATTTGATAATTGTGAGGTAGTATCTCAGAATTGTTTTAATTTGCATTTTCTAATCAATAATGTTTTGAAGCATTTATAAGACTATAGATACCTTTAATTTCTTCATCTGAAAATTGTTCTTTCTTTTGACAATTTTTATGTTTTTAATGAATTTAATTTTCTGTTTATTTTTCTTTATTTAAAAAATAACAACATGGCAGCTCTGTGAAATCACATAAAGAATTCCCACAGCTGGCTCTGTGATCTTTTCTTCTATTAATAAATAATTGTTAATTCCTCAAGATGAAGCTTCTACAAAGCTTATTGTAGCCAGAAAAATGCACTAGAAAGGGAGCCCTGTGTTAATGGGAAATTTAAAAAGGAGAGAATAAGATTTTTACCCATGGGCCCTTTCTTGTCATTATTACTAAAAGTAGTTAATAAATAAAATGATTCTTACAGCACAGTTTGTGAAAAGAGAAAAAGAAATAGATAGATGGGGAAAGACAGGAAGAAAGGGAAGGGGAAAGAAGCAAGATAGCTTAAGATAACAGTAGATTATGATGTAATATAACATTTTTTTCAGAGCTAACAAAGAAATTATAATGTTCATTTACAGAGTTCACTATTGTTTGCTTTTTGATATGAGTTTGAAAAAAAATCTGTGTCTTTTAGAAACCAAAATGATAGCATTTCCTTTTTAAAAAAATTTTCATTTTCATAACCTGAGGCAGGAACATCCAGAAAAGAAACATTGGCATTAGCACAGGAAAATAACCAAGAATTTTTTTTTCACTTAAAGTACTAGAATGATTTTTTGTATGGTTTTTAGAAAATGAATACCTATGAGTCATTCATGCACATATTTCCTCACATCTGTAATTATTATCAGTTGGTTAATTGTGGCTTTCCAATTGTCCAAATATGACTATTTGCCAATAAATTTTTCCTTATTTATAAACTTACCTGCTTTATCTATCTTATTAATCTTTCTGTCTTTCTACTCCTAAATATTGTGAAAACTAGTCATATTAAATAATAGTTTATATTTGTTTAGTTTATTAAAATTAACAAATGCTTGCTTCACTAAAATTATAGGTAGGATTATATAAATCTTTCCATTATACAGATGAGAAAACTTTAGCCAAGTGAGGTTAATCAGGACAGTCTGCTTCTTAAGTCTTTGAATCAGAATTCAAACACTGATCTTTGGAATCTAAATTGGACGGTTTTTCTGAAAATAGACTGTCCAAATATTGGAATTCTCTCCCTATTGAGTTTTCCACCATTGGATGTCTTTAAACAGGGGCAGGGTTATTACTTGTAGGCAGGGTTATTCCTTGTAGATGCAATTCCTGATAGTTGTACTGGGCAGCCTTTGAGATTCTAACAAACTCTGTCTACTATTCATTGATTTTGTAATGAATATTTTTGTCAGGTTCTTCATGAAACTTATGAGCTTCTATTTAATTCAATGACTTAAATCAGATCTTCACTTCATAATTTCATAATTCCTTGCTTTAGGATATGACTTTGAGTATTATAGGCAAACTGTTTTCCAAATCACTTTCTCTTGCATATTAGGGGGTGTTTTTTTCTTCTATTGTTCTTTAGACTAGCTTATTTGATGTTCTCTATATCCAAAATTATATATACATATATATATATATATATATATACACATATATAAGGACATTTTTTCTTTCCATTTCCATTTTCATTTTGTTTCCCTTATGTTTAAGTCAATCCATCTTCAGTAAAATATATTCATGATGAAATTTTCCCTAGCCAAAAAACCCATCATTCCTGTAGCTTGAGCCATCATCTAAATGTCATTTGTTTAAATCATCCCCAGAGCCAAATTTCCCTTTCCATAACATATTTTCTCTTCCAATGTCCCAACCTTTAACTGGAAGAAGAAAAGAAAATATCACCCATAATGCCAATTTCTTTGGTTTCCTGACCAAAATTTCCTTCTCTCTAGGTATTCTTTCCAATTTTTAAAAAAAAAGTCATCTCTGCTGTTTTCACATGAATCAGCAGAAGTGGGTAGTAGTTGGCATATTCCTCAGTTTTGGCAGGATCTCCTTCATATCTTAGTTGCATGATCATGGGATATTTTACAAATGTGAAGGACTAACTCAAGGTCTTCTTCAAGCTTTTCAGAAAGAGAGACTACCTTCTATTGAAAACTTCTTACTTCCAAGTCCAATAGCAGTTTTCATTAAACATATTAGAACCTATTCAAAAGTACTTTTCTTCTTTGGGATAGAAGGTACCATTTCTTCTTTAGAAGCTCTAACATTCATTAAAAACATGTCAGACTTATGTAGCTCCAATGATTCATGTCTCATATTTCTTTTCTTACTTGCCGGTATAATGTTCTTTTACTCTCCAACCATTTTCTATTTCTCCTATTTCATCTCTTTTTTTTCTTTCAACTAAAATAAGGACTATTTATTTATATGTGAGAAGATTAAAAAGTAGATGATAAACTAATTTCTCACCTTCTCAAGCAAAAATCTTTACAATTATTGAGACTGCTCACTATTTTCAGTAAGAAAATAATCATAACACAATTCTTTTGTGTTACTGTAGCAGTTTCCTAAGTATATATGCCTGGTAATAAGAGAAATTAAGATTCCCAGCTTGAACTCCAATTATTTTTTTTGGCTGGTTAGATTCTAAGAACCCAGTAGTAAGCAACTGTTTTTGCTCTTTCTTTATCCATTCAGCTCTTATGAAAGGTCCAGATACACAGTAGTGTTTCATAAATGCTAACTCACTGATCGATCACACTTGAACACTGCAGCAATATTTTGTTATTACCTGATATTTTCTTGTAGTTCACAATCAATGAAAAGTACAGCTATTTAAACTGGTTCAAACTAACTTGCAAGCAATTAATAATTAACCTGAGGTCAGAGTTGTAACTGGCATTTTTTTTACTTAGATTAAAAGATAATGAAAAGGTATGGGGCTTACTGGAAATGTGACCCCTGAATGAGAAAGCTGATCCTAGGAGGATCCCTTCCAACACACATACACACACACACACGAAGAAAAACATACCTGCAGTCACTGTGTCAAATGGGCTTTGGGGGGGATATAAAAAAAATGCTTGGGGAAACTCAAAACATTGATATCTGTGTACTCTTAAGTATTAGTCCATAGAGGAAAAAGGCATTTTTTTCTGCTAAGGCAATTGGGATTAAGAGACTTGTCCAGGGTCATATAGTTAGAAAGTATTAAGTGTCTGAGGCCACATTTGAACTCAGGTCCTCCTGACTTCAGGGTTGGTGTTCTATCCACTACACCAATGCCCTAAGAAGCATTCTTAGACTTGAGAATGCTGCCTTTGGTAGCACAAAGAAAGTGAAGAACCATATGGATGAGATAGGAAGAATGGAGCTCTCCCCTTTCTTCCCCCCCTCAATAAATCTCTCAGTGCCCATTGAATTTTCTTTTCTGGTATAAATCCTCACTTTAATTGAAGGCTCACTTTATAGTGACTTTATCTCGAGAAGCAAAAAGTAGAATTCAAACAAGAAAGGTAAAAGGCCAAAATAAGCAATCGGCTTAAGTAGCCTCACAGCACTCACCTATTTATTAGTTTTCATTTATTTCAGTTTACAATAATGATTTTGAATTGTCTGTGTAGACTGAATTTTTTATAGTTTCTTTCAGACTTCAGCATGCTGATCAGAATTGCCTGCATCCTTTGATAAAGTAAGGCCATGTAGAATTCAACATTGTGCCTTCTTTGGCCATTACTTTTTTTTTGTATTTTTTTTGCCAGATTTCAACTGTACTCTGGAGTTGGAACAGGGGAAGCAGAGAAGTTCTTAGGAGAAAGCATTCTTGATAGAAACAAAATTCTATCCCTTCTTAGAAAACAGGGACATTTGGAGAGCTATGGTTTCTTTATTCTTAGTTCAAGAAGATTCTAAGTCTCTTGGATCCCATCCTATTTTTTGAAGTACACAATTTATGAAGAAAACTCAACTGAAATGTATTTTCCCCCAATTTTCTTCCTAAAGTATGTTGCATCACATAATTTGGATGATAACTATAATATTTGATTTTGCAATCATGAATATTTATATACCCCAAATGCTGGCTTTTTTTAAGTACTCAAAATAACTGACTCAAAATAGCATTTTTCATATTTTTGAGTTTGTTATAAAGTGCCCACATTTAAGCCGTGATAATGAAATGTCACCTTGGCTGGTTTTTAGTATGGAAAGTATGCTATGAGCAAACAATAGAGATAGACACCATAAAGGCAGATATCAGGAGAGACGATTTTCTCCCAAGAGACTTGGGGAAAAATCACCACCAAGGACTTGGAAAAGTGATCAAGGAATAAAGCTAATCTTGAAGTCTTTCCATCTGCCCTTCATTTAAAAAAATATTTTCTTGAGATTATTTCACCACTAAATATCTTATTCCTCTGTGTAACTTTGGGCCTCTCCTCAAACCCCCATGAAATTGTATGCTATTCTAATGTTGCTCAAGCTGGGATTTCTTCTCCCAGTCCTGAATCTTTTATTTTATTTTTGGAGATATAAAAATTATTTTCTCTTGTTTCCAGTCATATGCAAAACAATTGTTTTTACATTTCAGTTTTTTTTTAATTTTGATTTTTAGATTCTCTCCCTTTCTCCCTCCCAATAACCATGCCCCAGTGGGAAGACACATATAAAATTATGCAGAACATTTTCTTAAAAGTCATGCTATGAAAGAAAGCATTAGATGCTCCTATCGCTCCCCCCAAAAAAGAACTCAAGAAAAAAATGTATGTTTTAATCTGTCTTCTGACATTTCAGTTGGCATATTTTCATGGAAGACTTTCCCAGTTTTTCTGAAAGTATCTTACTCATCATTTCTTTAAGAACAATAATTTTCCAAAATAACCATAAAGCACAATTTATTTAGCCATTCTCCAATTGATGGGAATTTTCCATACTGTTCATTTCTTTGTCCTGAAAAATAATTTTTATAAATATATTGTAGATACAACTCCTATTCCTTTTTTAAAAAATCTATTTTGGAATACATGCCCACTAGTTGTATTGGGAGTCAAAAGGTAAGCATGATTTTATAGCCGTTATGGTAAAGTGACAAAATGCTCTACTGAAAAGTTTAATCAGTTAACAATTCCACCAACATGCATTAATACCACATTTCCCCCACATTCCATCCAACATTTGGCATTTTTCTTTTCTGACACGTCTAATAGTTATAAGGTCAGAATTGTTTTCATTTGGATTTCTGCAACCAATTGCAACTATTATTTTTTTTTTCAAAGTGGCTGTATCTTGATTAGATGATCTGAAAAATGTTCCTAATTTTTGATTATTTATCAATTAAGGAATGGTTATTGTTTTGTTTTGTTTTAAATAAATTTAGCTCAGTTTCTTATACATTTGAGTAATGAGATCTTCATTAGAGAAAATTTTTTCAAAATTATTTTCACAATTTATATTGCTCACTGTAATTCCCCACCCCACCCCCATGTAATCAATTAGCACATTTCTTTCAATCTGTCCATCTTCAAAAATGTTTTACTTCTGGCCAGCCCTTTCCCTAATATGCCCTCCCTTCTATTACCCAGCCTTTTCTGATAGCTTCTTTTACTTTCTTGCAGAGTAAGCTATATTTCTATAATCATATTGAGGGTATATGTCATTTCCTCATTAAAACAATTCTAATGAGAGTAAAGTTCACTGACTCTGACTTCTTTCTCTTCCCTTTTCCCTATCCACTATTCCTCTTGCCTCTTTTATGGATAATCATTTGTCATTCCATCAAGAATGCTTGAAAGTCTTCTATTCCTTTTTTCCCCCTGAAGGATTTTATTTAGTTAAACTGGGTTGGTGAGTCTTGGTTGTAATCCTAACTCCACTGTACCCTGAAATATCATATTCCAAGCCCTCCTATCCTTTAATGTACTAGCTTCTAAACTTTGTGTTATCCTGACTGTGACTCCATTATACTTGAATTGTTTCTTTCTCTGTTCTTGCAGTATTTTCTACTTAACCTGGGAATTCTGAAATTTGACTATAATATTCCTGGGCGTTTTCATCTTAGAAACTTTCAGGAGGTGATTAATGTATTCTTTCAATTTATATTTTATACACTGATTTTGGAACATCAGGGCACTTTTCCTTGATAATTTCATGAGATATGCTATCTAGGCTTTTGGTTTTTCATCATCCTTTTATGTACACTAATACTTTTAAAATTATCTCTCTTGGATTTATTTTCCCTATGACTTCTTTATCCAATGAGATATTTCACATTGTTATCTTTTTTTTTTATTTTGTTTTATTGTTTCTCATTAAGCCAACTTCAATTTGCTCAGTTGCGATTTTTAAGGAATTATTTTTCTCAGTGATCTTTTGTACCTCCTTTTCCAGTTGTCCAATTTTACTTTTTAAGATATTCTCCTCATTGACTTTTTGTATTTTTGCATCACTCTCTTTTCTCTTCCCATTTTTTCTGTACCTCTCTTACTACATTTTTAAAATCCTTTTTGAGCTTTCCCAAAGGCTGAAATCAATTCCTATTTTCCTTGCAGGCTTTGGATGCCAAATCTTTCACTTTGTTGTCTTCTTCTGAGTGTGTGTTTTGGTCTTCCTTATCATCATAGTAACTTTCTACTATCAGATTTTTTTTTCCTGTTATTTGCTCAATACCAGTCTATTATTCAGTTTTTAACTTTTTGTTATAAGGATCTATATCCAAAGTAGAGGACACAATGTCCCAATCCTCAGAGACCTTTCCAGGGCCCCATAGATTTTCAGTTATTTTAACAAATTATGATTGAAGGAGATCTTCTGGCTTATTCTTCTGGCCTGAGCTCTGGTCTATAAATGACTACAAGCATTACTTTCTTCCCTGGAACTGTGAGTAGGTTCCCCAATCCAGGTCCACTCTGGTTATAAGTTCTAAAATGTTAGTGCTCCTCCTCACCCTGGGACCATGAACCAGCACTGCAACCTATATTTTCTGTGGACTGAGAGGGCAGAGAACTCAAGAAACCACCACTTTTGCTACTACTACTGCTACCACTGTAGATTCAATGACTCCCAAGGCCTGTTCCTGGTTTTCTGGGGCTCCCTCTACACTCTAGTGAGACAAAATTTTCTTACTGGTCTTCCAAGTCATTATTGGTGTCTGTGGGCTGAGAGATCTGGGAACTTGTGCTGCCATTGTTTCAGACACCCAGGACTACTACTGGTTTGCTGGGCAATACCATGCTGGTGTACTCACTGACGATAATTTATTAATTGGGGAATGGTTTGCACTCATTGTGATTTGACTCAGGTCTCTGTATATTTGAGAAATGAGACCTCTATCAGAGATACTTGTTGTGAAGATTGTTTCCTAGCTTAATGCTTTCCTTCTAATCTTCTTTGCATTGATTTTGTTTGTATGACATCTTTTTAATTTAACCAAAATTAACCATTTTGTACTTTGTAATGCTCTCTGTTTCTTGTTTGATCCTGACTTTTTTCAGAGGTAAAAGATGAACTGTTTACTTGTTTACTTCAAAATACATGGTCTAACTCACATCATTTTTTCCTTTTTTCTCTAGGCATTAAGATCATTCCCAAGCTATATTTCATGAGTCTATTAGAAGGATGTGAGGATAATGATTTGCCATCCTAAGTGCTATAAAAAAATAAGTTATTCTCAGGGTAAAGTCTTGTTTAAGGCTCTGACTCAGCTGTATCCATATTCAGGTTTAATCCTGATGATATGTTTTTCCCCCTAAATTTCCTTTATCGCAGGTCACCTGGTCTTCATATTGTTCTGGAGGTCACAATTGCCAGTCCTCCAAAAATAGAATAAATTTCCCATGAGTCACATTCATTTAATGTCAGCCTGGCTTCAGAAAACCCAGAGGAGGTCAACCTTTCCCCTGAATGGTAGTACCTGGTCACGGGTATCTCTCCCAAGATGGCAGAGTAAGCAGTGAATAACTGTATCCCTCTTATGTTAAACTCAGGATACCATAAAATAGTCCCCCTAAGACAGGTCTTAGAATGACAGAATCAGAAAGGAAACAGGGACAAACAATCTTTTAGTCTTGGAGGATAATCAGGAGAGATCCCCCTCATTAAGGTAAAGGGGGGGCACACTCCAAGATAAGAAGTTGCCCAGTAAACCAAAAATGAACCTCACCTTGGTAAATCAACAAAAGCATCATGAGCCTTAGAGGGATGGAAGAGATTAATACCAAGGCCAGGACACCCCTGGGTTGAGAGAGAAAGAGAGAGAGAGAGAGAGAGAAAGAGAGAGAGAGAGAGAGAGAGAGAGAGAAAGAGAGAGAGTAAAAAAAAAAACAAGAACTGACTAATATGGTGACAAATCACAAACTCAGACGAAGAAAATAATTCTAGGCAAAATCCCTAAAATAAATGGAAATTGGGCTCAAGTACATTTGACCATGGAAAAGATCAAATAAGAGCTTGAAAATCATTGAAGAAGATTGAAAAAAAGATTTAGAAAAGAAATGAAAGTAATGAAAATGAATTATGAAGATTCAACAATTTAGAAAACTGCTTAAAAGTAGAATTGGCCAAATGGAATACACTGAAGAAAAAAAAACTACTTAAAGAGTACAAATAGTGAAATGAGGGGAGGGGAGGTGGAGAGTACAAAACCTAATTGGGGAAAACTACAGCTTAAAAGTTATAATTGGAAGCAAATGTCTCTGTCAGACATCAAGAATCAAACAAACTCAAAGAATGGGGAAAAAGAAAAATGCATAAAATACCCCTGGGAAAAGCAACTGACCTGGAAAATGAATCCAAGGGAGACAATATTAGAATAACGGGACTACTTGAAAACCATAATGAAACAAAGGACCTGCACAGTATTTTCCAAGAAATTAGTATGCAAGTTTGCTCTGATATCCTGGAACCAGAGGACAAAACAGGTATTGAATAAATTCACTCATCACCTCAAGAACAAGATTCCCCATATAAAAACTCCAAAGGAAATTATAGTCAAATTTCAGAACAATCAAGTCAAGGAAAAAATACACAAATTCTAGTATTTGTCAAAATCAGGATTCCTGCTTGATTAAACTGATTAACATTAAAGGACCAGAGTTCATGAAACATAATTATTCTAGAAGGCAAAGGAGGTAGAATTACAACCAAAATTTGCCTACCCAACAATATTAAGCATAATACATTAAGAAGGAAATGGCTTCTCAATGAAATAGAAGGATTTCAAGTACACAACGAAGCCAAAAAATTGACATTCAATATGAGGATCCAAGAGAAGCATAACCATGTAAAAAGGAAAGAAAATACATAGGATTAAATAAAATTCAAATGTTTCCATCCCTACACAGAAAAACAATATTTGTAATTTGTAATAATTGTATCATTAATAGTACAGCAAGAATGAATATACATAAACAGAGGGCATAAGCAAGGTGAATTTAATGGAATTACTTTAAAAAAATAAGTAATTAAAAAGAGGAGTACAGTGAGTATAGAAAGAAGGAAGAGGTAGAATGATGTAAATTATTTCACATGAAGAGTTGCAGATCATCTATTACAGTTGAGGTTTAGATGGGAGGGTAGGTGATGAGCATCACATGAACCCCATTCTCATTTTTATTGTCTCAAAGAGGGAATAACATGAATAACATGCACAATCAATTGGACATAGAAATTTATCTTGTCTAATAGGGAAATGGAAAGAAAGAAGTAAAGTAAGGAGTGGGGTTGGAGATTGGTAGAAGTGAACACATATCAGGGAAGATGCTAGACAGAAATAAAACATTGATGAGAACAGAAAGGGTGAAAGGAGAAAGAAAACAAATAGTAGGAAGAATAGGATAGAGGCAAAACTATGAATGTGAATGAAATGAATTTTCCCATAAAATGGAATTGGGTAACGGAATGGATCAAAAAGCAAAATCCTACAAAATGTTGTTTACAAAAGCACATGTAAAGCTAACAGACCAACCTACAGTAAAGGTAAAAGGTTAGATCATACTTGTTTCTCTGAAGTAAAATATATAGGAGTAAGGGTTAAGAAGTTCTGAGCTTCACAAATCAATTGCTTATAACATTTACTTGCTCTTCAATGCTACTCACTAAAAGTCATCTGCTTTCAGGTTTTCTTCTTCCCTTTACAATAACCAGAAAAATCGCCCCCACTGAAAAAAAAATTGTACTGAATCCATGATAGCTGTTTTCCTGAAGAATGCTGACTGAAAGATTACCTCCAAGAATGAGTTCTTCACTTTCATGAATAGAGAGCTGGCCTCCTTCACAAAGAACCAGAAAGACCCCAATGTTATAGGCTGGATGATGAAGGAATTGATTCCTAACCATGACAGCAGAACTTCCAAGAGTTCTTTCAATAATTGTTTAATATAATTGGAGACTTGGAAAAGAATTCACAGTTTCTTTCCAGCCATTCAAGAAAATGTGAATAGGCCTCCAATTTTTCCAATACATCCTTCCTCCAAACTAGCAAATGTAAACTCATCCCTGATTAGTGACATATTGTATCTTAAGAATCCAAGGCTACAATACAAGCTTTGTAGTAGTAAAACATGAATCTTAAAATAAATAAATACACAATTGAGAAAAAATAAGGGGGGAGCAGTTAGGTGGCGCAGTGGATAGAGCACCAGCCCTGAGGTCAGGAGGACCTGGGTTCAAATCTAGTCTCAGACACTTAACATTACCTAGCTGTGGGACCCTGGGTAAGTCACTTAACCTCAATTGCCTCAGCATAAAGCAAAATAAATAAATAAATAAGCAGGGGTAGTAATGTGCATCTAAGACAATACAAAGTAAAAATAGAACTAATTGAATATGATAAAGATGGAATCTCCATCTTGCTAAAAGATACCATAGACAATGAAATAATATCATTACTAAACATATATGTGCCAACTAGTATAGCATCCAAATTCTGAAAAAAGTTAAGTGAATTAGGGGAAGAAAGGATTGAATAAATCCAACCAAAGATAAGAAAGAAGCTAAGAAGGTAAAAAATATTAGAAAAGTTAAATATGATGGACCTTTGGGAAAAATTAATGGGAACAGAAAGGAATTACCATTTTCTCAATAGGTCACAGAAGCTAAAGAAACAAACAACCAAAATACCATGTAATAGGGCATAAAACTTTCAAAATGAAATAAAAAGGGGAAAATATTTAATGCAATATTTTCAGATCTCAATGCAATAAAATCACATTGAGCTAAAAGCAGTTGAAATACTAATTGAAATTAATTGGAAACTAAATAATCTATTCCTAAAGAATAAGTGGGTCAATGAACAAACCATAGAAGCAATAAATACTTTCATTAAACAGAATGACAACAGTGAGATAACATAGCAAAATTTATAGAACTTTAGAAAAATTTACTTTTATAAATTCTTACATCAATAAAATGGAAAAAACCCAAGAAATTAATCATGCATCATGATTACTAACAATAACAAGAAACTTGAAAAAGAACAAATTAAAATATCCAAAATTTATTAAAAATTTGAAAATCATGAAAATCAAAAATAAAATTAATAAGCTTGAATTTAAAAAAGCTAATAAATATATCTAAGAAGTAGTTTTATGATAAAAAGATGTGAGTCATTAGTTAATTGATTTTTAAGAATAAAATCAAATATCCAGTAACTAAATTGAAAAATGTGAAATCACCTCCAACAAAGAAAAAATTAAAGCAATCATTAGGAAATTTTCACTTAATTTTATGCCAAAAAAATCTGACAACCTGACTAAAATCGATGAATATTTATGAAAATGTAAATAATCTAAATTAAAAGATCAGGAATTAGAAACCCTAAGTAACCCCATCTTAGAAAAAGAAGTTTAACAAATCATTAATTAACTCCAGAGGAAACAATCCTCAGGGTCAGATGGATTTATAAGTGAATTATGCCAAACATTTGGAAAAATAATTCTAATACTATATAAACCATTTGGAAAAATAGATGGACTTCTACCAAGCTCCTTTTATACTAATAGAGTGCTCATACCTGACCCAGGAAGAGATAAAACAGAGGGAAAAATGACAGACCATTTTTTTAATTAAAGCTTTTTATTTTGAAAACATATGCATGTACAATTTTCAAAACCTTGTGTTTCAAAATTTTTCTTCCTTCTTTTCCCTCCTTCCCTAAACAGCAGGTAATCCAATATATACTAAACATGTTCAATTCTTCTATACATATTTCTACAAGTATCATGTTGCACAAGAAATATCAGATCAAAAAGGAAAAAAAATGAGAAAGAAAACAAAATGCAAGAAAATAAAAACAAAAAAGTTAAAATACTATATTGTGAGTCACACTCAGTCTCCACAATCCTCTCTCTTAGTACAGAGGGTTCTCTTCATCACAAGACTACTGGAACTGGCCAGACTCACCTTGCTTGGGCCAATTTCTTTAATGAATGTTGATGCAGAATTGTTGAACAAAACATTAGCAAGGGAATGACAGCAATATATCACAGTGATTATATACTATGACCAGGTAGAATTTATACTGGGAAGTTACATTTGGCTCAATATTAAGAAAACCATCAACATAATTGACTACATAACAAAAACCACCAAAATAATATAATCATCGTATAGATGCTGAAAGACTTTTTTGAAAAATGCTGTATTCATTTATATTTAAAAGAAAACACTTGAAAGCATAGGAATAAAAGGATAATTTTTTAGAATAATAAAAAAATCTATCTAAAGCCATTAATGAGAATAAACTAGAAGCTGTCCAAATAAGATCAGGTATGAAATGCAGAATCCATTATCACCACTATTATTCAATATAATTAGAAATATTAGCTCTAGTAATAAGAAAAAAAATGAAGGAATTAGAATAGTCAATGAGAAAATGAAACTATCATTCTTTGCAGATGATATAATAGTATATTCAAAGAATCTTAGTGAATCAACTAAAAAACTACTTGAAATAATGAACAACTTTAGCAAATTTTCAAGATATAAGATAAACCCATATTAAAATCATCAGAATTTTGTTATGTGACACACAACTCTCAGGAGCAAGAAAATGAAAGAGAAATTCCACTTAAAATACCTGTAAACAATATAGAATACTTGACAGTCTCCCTTCCAAGGCAAACCCAAGTTCTATGTGAACACAGTTCCCAAAACATTTCACAAAAATAAAGTCAGATCTAAACAATTGGAAAAATATCAACTATTCCTGAGTTGGCTGAGCCAATATAATAAATATTACAATGCTTTCTAAACTAATTATCTCATTCAATGTCATAACAATCAAATTACCAAAAAAAATTATCTGATAGAGCTAGAAAAAATTCATCTGGAAGAACAAAAAAAGACAAGAGTATCAAAGGTATATCAGATGGCAAAATATTAAAAAGCAATATTAGCCTAAAAATATATGTTAGTAGCTAAGAAATAAAGTGTTTAATCAATGGAATAGACATTGTGCACAAGGCATAATAATGTGTGATAAAGCAAGAGACCTCAGCTTTGGAATAAGAATTCACTAACAAAAAACTGTTAACAAAACAATAGAATAGAAAGTAGGTGTAGACCAACACCTCACACTTTCCACCCTATAACAAAATAAGGTCAAAATGGGTGCACATAAAGGATGCAACTATAAACAAATTAAAGGAGAAAGGAATAATGATTACCCAATTGTTAACTTTCCAAGGATATGAATGGGCAGTCTGCAGATGAAGAAATCAAAGTTATCTCTTGGCTTATTATAAGTGCACTAAATCACTTTTGATTAAAAAATGCAAATTAAAATAACTCCAACATATTTTGTCATACATATCAGATTCACCAATATAAGAAAAATTTAAAAAAAAAGGAAAGTGGTAAATTTTGAAGAGAACGTAGAAAAATTGAGACATTGATGGATGTCCATCAATTAAGTAAAAAAAAATGGGAAAAAAAGATATACATGTACGAAAAAGTTTATATCTGTCATTTCCATGGTGGTAAAATAGTGCAAATTTTGGAAATGCCCGTAATTTGGGGAATGACTAAACATAGGGGCATACACTATTGTGCAGTAAAAAATGATGAATAGGAATATTTCAGAAAACCTGGAAAAATTTGTAGGGATTAATGCAAAGTAAAATGGGCACAAGGATAACATTGTATACAGTACTAGCAACACTGTGTGTTATGATCAACTATGATTGTCTCAGCTCTTCTCAGCAGCACAATGATTTAAGAGAAGTACAAATGATTCATGAAGGAAAATACTATCCATAACCAGATAAAGAACTAATGTAGATAAAAAACTAACTCATATTGAACTGTATATTTTTTTCACTTATATTATTCTTTACTGTATTTTTTTCCTTTTGATCTATTTCTTCTTTCCTAACTGTGATTAATGTGAAAATGTTTAACATGATACTTTTTTTATAACCTACATCAAACTGCCTACTATCTTTGGAAGAGGGAGAGGAAAGGAAGGAGATAGAAAAATTTGAAACTCAAAAATATAATTAAAATGAATATTAATTTTTTTGACATGTAACTGGGGGAAAATAGTATTAAATAAGATTAGAAAAAAGAGAAAGATAATTTATGTCTAGATTATTTCAGATGATCTTAGCCTCAAGGATAATATACATATTGCAGTACAAACACTGGATTTTACAGTGAAGGTCTATTTAAATTCTTAATTCTTAGACTTGTATCTATCCCCAGCATAGACAGTCATCATTTAGGAAGAAAAAGTCCAGGAGAGCAGATATCTTTGAGTTTGGATCTAAAGGCTATATTCAGTTTAGATAACCACAGCTTATTTTTATTGATCAATTTATTTTTAGAAAGTTATTTTTTTATTTATTTTGGTATTTTCCAATTACATGTAAAAAAATAAACATTTATTTTAAAAACTTTTGAGCCCCAACCGTCTTGCGTCCCCTCTCTCAGAAACCAATTTGAAGTCAGCCATATTTGTGAAGTCATACAAAAACCTTTCCATATTAGGCATTCTGAGAAAGAAAATATAAACAAAATAATGAAAAATAAGAAAGTTTAAGAAATGTTTCAATTTGTATTCAGAATTCATAATCTCTCTAGAGATGGATAACATGGTTGGTTTTTTTTTTTTTGAGTCCTTTTGGAATTATTTTGGATCACTATCTTTTTGTAGTAATTTTATTTATTTTTAATATGCATTGCTTTATGAATCATGTTGGGAAAGAAAAAATCAGAGCAAAAAAGAAAAACTATGGGAGAAAAAAAAACCTGAAAAAAGAAGTGAATATAGCCTGTGTTGATTTACATTCAATAACCATTGTTTTTTTTCTGGATGCAAGTGGCATTTTCTGTCCAAAATCTACTGGGATTGGTTTGGATCACTGTATTATTGGAAGAATCAAACCTTTTTCCTGCTATTGTGTACAATGTATTCTTGCTTCTGCTTGTTTCACTCAGTATCAGTTCATGGGAATCTTTCCAGGACTTTCTATAATCAACTTGTTTATTATTTTTTAAAGAAAAATAATATTCCATTACCTTCATACACTACAACTTGTTCAGACATTCCCCAACTGATGAGCATCCACTTCCTTTCCAATTCTTTGCTATCACAAAAAGAGCTGCTAGAAACATTTTTGTAGATGTGGGTCTTTTTCCCTCCTATATGATTTCATTGGGATACACAGCCAGTAATGGCACTGCTGGATCAAAGGGTATGCACAGTTTCATAGACCTTTAGGTATAGTTATAGATCTTCATAATGGTGTATCATTTCACAAATCCACTAATAATGTATCAGTGATCTCATTTTTCTACATCCCCTCCAACATTTATATTATCTTTTCCTGGTAACTCACAGTTGTTTTAATTTGCATTTATATAATCAATAGTGATTGAGAGAATTTTCATATAAAAATAAACAGTTTTATTTTCATCATCTGAAAATCATCTGTCCATATCATTTGACTATTTGTCAATTGGGAAATGCCTTTCATTCTCATAAATTTGACACAGTTCTTTATATCTTTTAGAAATGAGACCTTTTTCAGAAATACTGTCTGTAAAGATTTTTCCCATCTTTGTATTTCCCTTTTAATCTTGTTTTCATTGGTTTTGTTTGTGTAAAACATTTTTAATTCAATGTAATCAAACTTGTCCTTTTCATCTTTCATAATGTTCTCTAGTTCTTCTTTGGTCATAAATTTCTTCCTTCTCCAAAGAGAGCTGATAGGTAAATTATCCCTTGTTCTCCTAATTTGTTTATGGTAAGGGAATCACATTTTAAAAGAAGAATGGTAATATGTTGGAGAGCAACCAGAAGAGGGGAACCAGGTTTGTGAAAAAATTTTGACAAGTATCAGCATCAGGATCAATCCAAAGAGCCAGAGATATTCAAGAGAATAGTCAAGGATAAAGTATCAGACTCTTGAAGCTCTTCAGTATTTCAATCAATAAGCCTTTATTAAGCAACTATTATCTGCAAAGCACTATGTGCTGAGATAGTAAGAAAGGCAAAAGCATCCCTTCCTTTCAAGGAACTCACCTTCTCATGCAGAGGTAAGGAACATCTGGCCACAGGCCATTTAAGACTTGTGAACATTTAGTCTGCCCCTGCCAAGGCACTGCAGGTGACAACAATATCCCACTGCTTGAGTTCCTTAAGTCAATAATTTGGTATGATCCACAAATGATGTTATAAATATCCAAATGTCCCATGGCAGAAAAAATGGGGTCCCATTGTTATAATGGGAGAGCCAAAATGAAAACTATCTGAACATACAAGATATAGACTGACTAAATTGGAAGAAATCCTGGAAAAAACAACTCACAGAAAGCAAGATTTCAACTGAAACAGGAAGGCAGACAGGAAAGCCCAGTGGCAGAGATAGGAAAGAATCAATTCCAAGGAATAAGAACAGCCAGTGTCCATAGATGAAACAAGGAAGAGCTATGTGCCATAATATACCATATTGTCAACAAAAGAAAGGCCATCTGGCCAAGTTCCTTAAATCATACACATAGAGAGAAGCAAGGTATGAGAATTCTAGGAAGGCTGAAAGGAGTCCGATTATGAAGGGCTGCTAACGTCAAGCTGAAGGAAATAATGAATTACTGGAATTCATTGACTAAGTGGTGACTTGGTGATGTACTTTGAGAAAATCAATTCAATAGCTAAATAGAAGGTACAGTGGCGTGAGTGGAAACTTACAGCTGGGAGAGCAAAGAGACTTCTAATATTTCAGGCATGAGATGATGAGACTTGCATTATCAAAGGAAAGAAAAGGACATGCATATTATTTTGTGTCTGTGATATTTATGAGAAGCAGTTAGAGAGAGTAAGAAGTAAAGGATGATACTTAGATTTGAGCCTGGATGATAAAGAGAATGAAGGCACACATGAAAGGGAGAAGATAATGATATCAAATTGCGGCATATCTAGTTTAAGATAAGACACCCAACTCAAATGTCCAATACACATTTTGAGATGAGAAACTAGAAGAGGCATCCAATTCCTCTGGTTTCCTTCATTAGTACAAACTCTTAAATAATAGACAAAAACTGCAAAAAGGCATGTGCAATGAAAAATTTGTTCAACTTTCCTGAAAGATGAGCACTGTTTTAAACCAGGACTAACTTCTTTGAGTAATGATGGCTTGTGTCTTTCTGGAATTTTAAAGTAGACACTGGTTAAGTACTTGTCAGAAATCTGATTTGAGGATAATCTTTCAGTGTTACAAATGGATGCTGAAGTCCATTTGAAAGCTTAAATTTTGATGATAGTTCAATTATTTCTCTCTAAACCAGTAGATTATCTCTCTCTCCCTCACACTTCATTTGCAAGTTAGTGAAATTTATTTTTTTATAATTATAGGTGGTCCCTTTAGTTACAACTGAAGTAATTACTAAATTTTATTTATTTATTTGTTGAAGATAAAGATACAATATTTTTTTCCAAAATAAATTTCCTTAAAATAGTTAAGAAGCCCTATTAAAAATCAAGATTTTTCCCCTCTTGCTTCATTCTCTGACCATTGAGCTTATGGAATCTCTAACTGAGACTGGTGGGAAATATTATGAATAATGGCACAAAAGGATATTTTATCTACATCTCCCCATGACTATTAGTGTTATAGGGGAAAAAAACAGCAGTCATTACTGAGAGTCAAGAGAACTAGATTCAGATTCTGTCTCAATATAAATACCAGTAATAGGAATCTGGATAAAATCACATTAATTTAATTCAATAAAACAAGTATTCATTAAACATCTACTAAGTAGTAAGCACAATGCTAGATATCAGAAAAGTAAAGACAATAATGAGATAACCATTGTCTTCAGCAGGTTTTTATTCTATTCACTTTTTCTAGAAATATGCATATAGATAAGTCAATTCGGGGGGGGGGAAGTTTAAGGAAGGACAGAATACTGACAAGTCTAGGGATGAACAAAGGACTCCTACAGCAGGTAGGCAATAACACAAGCCTTGAAAACAGTCATAACTCTAAAAGACTTTGGGTATGCATTTATTGGGACACATACTAAAAGGTATAGTGATTGGAAACAGTATTTTTATTTTAATGGATAGCAAATGGACCACTTTGGCTGTTGAGGGTCTAAAGAAGTATAATATCAAATAAATAGAAAAACATTAGACCATGAAGTACTTTAAATGCATACTTTAAGATCTTGTGATTTGTTTGAGAAACAATATGAAGAAGATTGGAGTTTGTGGAGCAGATATGGGACAATCAAATTTCAGTCTCAAGAAAATTATTTGGCAAGAGATGGCCTACTGTACCAGATCTAAAATTAATTATAAAGTAGTGGTCACGAGGACTTGTTGGTACTGCTTAAGAAATAGAGTAGTGGATCAATGGAATAAGCTAGTTTCACAAGACACCATAACCAATGACTACAATAAACTGGTATTTGATAAACTCAAAGATGTCGGTTTCTGGAATAAGAATTCGCTATTTGACAAAAATTGCTAGGAAAACTAGAAAATTGTATGACAGAAACTAGCCATGGACCTACACCTAACACTTTATACCAAGATAAGGTCAAAATGGATTCATGATTAAAACAAAAAGAGTGAATCTATAAGCAAATTAGGGGAACAAAGGATAGTCTACCTCTCAGACCTTTTGAGAAGGAAGGATTTTATGACCAAAGAAGAACTAGAGTACATTATAGAATGTAAAATGGATAATTTTTATTACATCAAATTATACAGTTTTTATAGAAACAAAACCAAATTTAGAAGGGAAGCAGAAAGCTGAGAAACAAAAATGTAATATTGAGCACACCACCTTCAATTTATAGAAGTATTAGATTTTAATATGAAAAAATTACTAAACTATAAAGTTAAATTACTGGTGAGCCCTAATTAAGAAGGACAGGAAAGCAATGAAGCTTGAAAGAAATATTATAGATGCATACATCCAATTTTTCCAGTGTTTAATTAGCTCTCCCAGTGTGAAGCCTTCTAGTTATAGTTTCATCCAGTTTCCTGGCAGCATATAGTTGTTTTCTTCTGTGTGTGTGTGTGTGTCTGTCTCTGTCTGTCTCTGTCTTTCTCTATCTCTGTCTGTCTCTGTCTCTCTGTTTCCCTCTGTCTCTCTCTCTGCCTCTTTGTGTCTCTCCTCACCGCTCTTTCTCCTTTCTTCTCATTGAATTATAAATTCTTATGCTACAAGGCCAAGAACAGGCTGAGGAGAAAGCACAATCCACAACCCCTGGTCAAAGAAAACAACTTGATTCATCCTAAAATTGTCATCTTAAAGACTCTAGAGCATTTCCAAAACATCAGATGGTTCATCTTGAAAGACAAGCATATATGAGAATAGTTAGGAAGCAAGATTGATTGTGTTACATGTGCTATATCTGGAGGCATTTGGACTTTTGATCAGTAGGGCATCTTCCCCTAGGCCTTATATCTGGTCCACTAACTACATAGTAAGGACTTGTTGATTAGGCTTCATAAGAAAGACAAACCAACTCTGTGTGCCAATGACTATGCTAACACGTGAGACAGGGAGTCAGATTGTTCCAAGGCTGGGAGCCATTTAAACTGCTAAACTGATTGGCACAATTCAATAATAGGAAGACTGCAGTGAAGAACAGGGGTCCCTTCATTTATTCTTCTCTTTTTTTTCTTTTTTTTTAATTTTTTTTTATTTTATTTGCATAAAATATGTGTGGGTAATTCTTCAACAATAACCCTTACATAGCTTTCCGTTACAAAATTTTCCCCCAACTCCCCACCCCTCCCCTAGATGGCAGGATATCCACTACATGTTAATTATGTTAAAATATTGGTAAATCGAATATATGTATACATATTTCCAAACTTGTCATTGTTGTGCAAGAAAAATCTTGTCTACACAAACGATATATCAGATAAAGGAAACACAATGTAAACAAACATCAATCAAGGAGTATGAGAATGTTATGTTGTGGTCCACATTTCACATCCCTCTCTCTGGGTGTATATGGCTTTCTTCAGTGAACAATTGGAGGTGGTTTGAAACATTTCATTGTTGAAGAGATATGCTTCTCTTTTAGGGGAAATATCCATTTCTGTTTCTGCTTATGATTAAGATGATTAATGGGGTGAGGTGCCCCAGTTGGCTTTGCCATTAGAATGCATGTTCCTTGAAGACAATACATTTCTTCTTGTTTTTACTTTTCTCTGTGTTCCCTCAGCTACTAACAGCACCTATTATCTAGGAATAATTGATTTCATCATTTTTGGATCCTTCCAGGGAGCAGATGTAGGTAGGCCCAAGAAGACTTGATTTAATATTAAGAGATCTCAGGCTGTGATAGGAAGAGGGAAGCACTTAAGGGGATTAGGGCACATAAACAACGTATGCAATTTTGTGTGCTGTTGTTTATCATCACATCACTATTTGGACAGCTAGGTCTTCCAACAAAATGATGCATGTTAAGTGAAAGATTAATAGCTCCTGAAGGCCTGCCTGTGGAAGCCTGACTAAACAGGATGGATGAGCAATGTCTAGTGGTTTGGGGGTTAGAGAAAAAATAGTCACTCCCTCCATCCTTATCCCTATTCCAGCGTTAGAAAACAAAACATGATAAACCTAAAGAAGTGATGTTTAAAAATCAATGACAACTGTTACATGTAACTGGCCAGAAAAAGATACAGGCATTTTCTTCTCTCTCACTTCCATCCTGGTTGGAGCCTTATCTCACTTCGCTTGTGATTCCCTTAGGACTTCCATTGCCTATATTAACTTGAAACCTCAATACTTTCTACTCCTTGCCTTTATTGAACACTCAAATAATTGTCTAATTTCCCAATGTGATTAATAAGTTTAAGAATTTGTCTTTTTCCAAGTATATTTGTCTTTTATATAGCAAGCCCTTGAAGACTTTTATTCACAGAATTGGAATGGATCTCAGAAGTTTTCTAGCCTGATATACATCAGAGAACTATGGACTTTGAGAACTGGAAAGGCTAGAAGGAAGGCTGTAGCCTTCCATCCCAAGTTATATTGAAGAGAAATTCGCATTCTATCAGAACTTTCTCCTTCTCCCAGGTATATTATCCTGCATTTCACTTTCAACTCTACTTTCTCCAATTCATCATTTATCTCTCCAACTAAATCACTAAGCTATTATTTGTCCAGTCATACTCCATTACAGTGGTTCTTAAAACTATTTTTGTGTCATAAATTTCTTTGGCATTGTGAAACCTATGGAGCTCTTTAGAGATCAATGCTTGCAAATATAGGAAATAAAATATAGAGAATTTAAAAGGAAACTAAAGAACATATAAATAAAGATGCTTTTTGTATTCCCATCTCAGTGGAGGAACTCAGAAATCTATATACAGTCTAAACCTTAGGCTAAGAACTCATGTTCTATTTGCTTGAAGAACACATTTAGGACCCTGCATGCATGTCCATGATCCATTTTTCTTCCCATGTGTCTACAAATAATAAAAATGCCTGAATTGAAAAAGAAAAATTCTGAATACTCTGTTAATTATTCAAGACTAATAATAACTTCCATTTCTCTATGCCCTCTCAAACTATTTAAGGTTGACAAAACACTTTTGTATTATTTTCTAATGTGAGTTATACACTACTGGAAGGTAGACGCTTCTGGTGACATGCTGCCTATTTTACAGAGAATCTTACAGAAAGGAGAAATGATTTATCCATGGTCACCATAACATTAAGAGTCTGAAAGATTCAAACTGAGACATAAAATCCTACTTAGCGATCTTTACAAATCTAGAGACCTTGACAATAGCTCACTGAAGCTTTCAGCTACTCTTCTTGTTTCTAATCACTGATAAAACTTTTATTAAAAACTAAGATAGGTTGTTCATTCCATTTTTAGAGGCCTCCCTCAGGAAGACTCCCTTACATACCAAGTTAAAACTTTGCTTCCTTGTTAACTAATGCCCATTCATTTAATAGCAAGGGAAAACATAAGGTTCTATCTTTATATCAACATGTAGGATTGATTGAAATCAACATAGAGATCACTTAGATGTTAATGTATCATTTGATAAGATTTGTCTCACTAACTTTGAGGAGAAAAGTACATATATATATGGCTTACATGATTCTGTAATTAGATGAATTCCTAAACATGTGTATGGCTAGATTCAAAATACAGTTGTTAATCAGCTAATATTACTATGTCAGAGATCGTTAAGGATTCCCCAGTGATCTGTGATTGAGACTATATTTTTAATTTTTATCTAACATATCTGTCTATTTATATATTTTTAAAATTGACATAGATAAAAGCAGATGTTGTATATACCAAAAACATGCAAGCAACATGAGGATGGGAGAAATAGTTAAGTCATAGTGCATTACAGAGTCCGCATTTTAAAGGGCTTTAGTAGAGAAGAACCTCTAGCTAAATGTTATGTCATGAAATTCAATAGAAATATATTTTAATCATTTAACTGGAATGCAAAAAAATAATCAGCTTCACAATACTAAGATAGTTCTGCTGGTCTGTATCCCAAAGGGAACAAAAAAAGTGAAAAAGTACTACTTGTGTCAAAAAAAATCTATCAGCTCTATTTTCATTTTAAAACAAAACAAAATAAAATAAAATTGGAAATTGAGAGAATGCTCATCAATTGGGAGATAATTGTACAATTTGGAGTATATCCTTACAGTAGGATGCTAAGAAATGACAAGAAACATGGTTTTGAATAAACCTGAAAAGACTTATAAGAACTGATGCAGTGTAAATTGAAAAGAACTAGAATGGCATTATCAACAGAAACAGTGATATTGTAACAGTAATTTAATGTGAAAGATTTAACTGTTTGGATTAAGACAATAATCCAAGAGACAAAAAAAATGCTATGTACTGCCAGAAAGAGCACTGATAAACTCTGAATGTGAACTGAAGTATAATTTGTTTAACTATCCTTTATATTTCTTGTGGTTTTCTCTTTTTTTGCAGCATAGTATGGAAATATTTTTGCAGCACTTCAGGTGTATAATTGATGCATTTGCTTCCTCAATGAGGAAAGAAAAGGTGAGTGGGAAGGAGAGAATTTAGAATTTTCTTTTTAAAATGTTTAAAATAATTAGATGATAGAGGACATACTACTTATTCTGGACAATATGCTTTGTAATGTATAAGGATACGATGGCTTTTTCTAATAGCCAAATCACATTAGATTATTAGCTCCTCCATTTGGATTCACAAGAAGTACCTTGTGAACAGATTATGTATTACCTCTTTTTGTATCTGTAGCATTAGTCCAGTGCCTGATACTTATTATGTAGTTTCAATTGCTTTATTGAAAGAGTGGTTATTCTCAAAAAAAAAAATCTAGACATTATTATAGATTGCAAGGTTAATGTAAGTAATAGTGTTATTTAGCAGCCAAAAAATATACATGGGATTTTAGTTGTATTAAGGAGGGACATGTATTATAGCAATAAGTATTAGTGACCAACCATAATATTGTATTTGTTTCTGAGGAATATGATTTAAGAACATTGATCAACTGAAGCAAGTCTGAAGGAAAGTAACAAGCAGAAAAGCTGTCCTAATTCTTTGTCATATGAGAGTCAGTTGAAAGAGCTTAGGTAGTAAGAGATGATATGTGATGGGTGATAATAGTCTTCAAATATTTGAAAGCCTGTTATTTGTAGAAAAGGTTAAATTGGTTCTCTTTGTCCTATAGGGCAAAAACAAGAGTAATATCTGAACTTTGTTCCACACCAATTTATGATTGGTGTCAGGACAAATGTCATGACAAGTACAACTATGCAAAAAATATAGGAAATGGACTAATGAATGATGGTTGCTTCCTCATCACCAGAATTTCTCATGGAAAAAAAAAAATGACCAAATCACCATTTAGTAGGAATATTATAGAGGAAACTTTCTTGCATTTTCAGCTTAAGTAAGATAGTCCCTCAAAATGGGTAATCTATGAAAGCTCAAATAAGAAATTAAGCTAATTATTAAGGGGGGTGTCCTGGAGTAAGGGAGCCAAGCTATTCTATACCAATGCATGTTAGGGGAAGCTGTCTTTACATCAAAACGATTCACTCGCAAATATTTTTATATCAAAGGCATTGAAATTTCAGTGATTCCACTTTGTTCAATTTGCTACCTTGGCAATGAGGAATCTTTTTTCTCCCTACAATAAATTCTATATTCAAAAGATATTTTCACGCCATGAGTTTTTGCTCAAAGGCTCATTAGTACAATCAAATTAAAAGAAGAATGTGGTCTTCTAGAGAAATAGAAAAACAACCTTCAATAAACCTCCCTGGCCAGAGTTCAGAATCACTAGGGTTAGGACAAAGCCAGAAGCAATGTGTGTAGAATATAAGTGGAGAACAGAAAGAGAAGTGTGGATAAGTTCAAAATAAGGATCCTTAACCTCTGTTATGTAAACTTTTTCATAAAATATTTTATAACTATTTCAACATAATTGTTTTCCATTTTTATCCTCTTTTATTTATGCATTTAATGCACTATTCTATAAAGGAGACCTTTATTACTGTCAAAAGGACGGAAGGCACAGAAAGCATTGAGCGTTCCTGATTTAAAAAAGGAACAAAGTCAATAGCTTGACATCTACAGATGCTTTAACCATTAATTCCATCACCAGTTCTCAAGATTCCTTTTCCAAAGGAACATAGCTTCATCTGTGTCCTGTCTCCAATTTGCCTGGAACTGAAAATAATACTCCAGATATAGTCTCACTGGGTCTTAGTTCTATGGTACTATCCCAATCATAGTTTTGTTCATTATAACTGTCATAATACAGATGGACCATGATACATTTGTGGTTGCCATGTCATACAACTTTGATTCACAAGGAGTTCACAGTCAACAAAAATCAATAGCTGATCTTTTTTATTCATATGCATAATATAAATAGGTAGAAGAGGACAACTCCCAAAAATACAAAATATTTGTGGAGTTCAGCACATGCAAGTGGGATTGAGATGGGTCAGCATAGGTCATGTGTAAGAAGTAGTGCTTTTATACCATAATTCTAAATGACTTTCCTAAATGTTTAGATCAAATCAAAGATCTACCAACAATGTATCAGTGTTAGACAATCCCCTTAGTATATGCAATGTTTCGAGGTCCTTAAGTTGAAGGCTCATTTTCCAATAAATTTTGAATCAATTTTCTATGCATCTCAATATTTATAAATCTTTGAGCTGCTCAGAATTATGTTATTTATGGGAAGATTGATCTATGGGATCTTATGTTGGTTAAGTAATGATACAAGCTCTCTGAGTCTTTCTTCTAATCAGTCTCTTATGTGATCAAATGACAACATTAATTTGATTCCAAGAGAATTAAAAGTTATTTGCAAAATAATACAATTTTTCATGAATCAGTTGTAGCAAAAACAAAATTATTATTTTTTTACTGTGATATGGTCTATTATATTACTGGAGGGATTGTGAAAGATGAGGAACTCCATAACCTTTCAGTGGTCATATAAGCTAAATGATTGCAGACTTTATGAGTGGAAGGGCTTCAGTTTGCTTCAGGCAGGGAAAAACTCCAGAGCTGGCAGTGTTTCTGGCTTAATGCCATTTGGGCAACTACTTACGTGAAAAAACATGTCAACATTATTTTGAATTCTTAGTATAAAGCCATTTTAGAAAGGCCTAAACAAGGTCTTAGTCTACAATAAATAATTTTAAACTAGACTTTGCCTCAGTTGGAATGGCCATTACTCTAGAAATGCTAAGCCACTTAAAACGAATACCTTTTTGGTACCTCACCATAGCAAATAGTAATTGGAATCCAGTATCTTGGCAGAAGGCTCTTTATAAGGTTATCCAATAGATGGCTGGAAGCAAAGTGACCATCTGTGCCAGATGAAGCTATTTCCCAATAAAAATTTGATATTTCAGAGGATTATGCATTCAGTATCAAAACTATTCAAGCCAGTATTTTAAAAATATGTCATCTTATTTTTTAGTGCCAGAATGATCTGGTGAAAAAAATGTGGAATTCAGATTTAGAAATATCTAGTTTGCAGGATGATTTCATCTGGGCAAGTCTTCAAATCTCTCTGGGTCTAGGAACTCCTTGGACTTATCTCCTAAATAACAACTGACATTGAATATGCATTACTCAAAACAGTAGAAGCGACAGAATTCTAGAGCTGAAAGAGTGGTATTGCAAGACCCAAGACTGAAAGTGATTCAATGAAAAAGCCGTTGCAATTTATTATCATTATTATTACTGATTATTGCTATATTTACAAAATCTATTCTGAAGTTAATTGGTTAAATTGAAATGAGTTTTTATAATTGTGCTTCTAACATAGAGAGCACATAATCATAGGTGCTGAACAATGGCAAATCTTAAAGTTTATCCTATGTCATCCTAAAAGTAATGTAGGAAAAAGGGAGTAATGTACTAGATTGGGTTTTTGGACATTGGCCAAGACAAAGTCATATTACACTTTGGTAAATAAGAAAGAGACAGATTATTTGTTAGGAGTCAGGTATTTGCCAGCCACAGGGTTTATGTGGTAGGAAAATAAATTCACACAAAAGATGAAACCTTCAGGAATGTTTACATTTTGATAGGACATGACAACACATAAAAGATGAAATATCATGTGGAAAAGTCCAGAGTCAGGAGAGGAGCCAAAAAAGAAGTGAGCCTGGAGGAACTGGACTATTCACAAAATGTTGTTCTCAGATACCCAATGAGGCAAGAAGTGTTCCTTGTATAGATAATCCAAGTCCCAGAATCCATTGGTATGTGATTCTTTCCTTATTGGTAGAGATCAATATCCCATATCTGCATGAAGGATGAGGAGATTTAATGAGAATGAGCGAGAAAGGAGGTCCAGGTTCCTCAGAAAGTACATAGTTACTTCAGGAGCAGTTTTGAGAGAAAGGATTGATGATGTCTCATACAAACACATACATATACATGCAAAGTTATATACTTATATGTGGCCATATACATATACAAACATACAGAGGCAGCTATAGAGATGGGTATGTATGTGCATGTGTATACATGTATTCAGGTACATATATGCATGCAAACTATATGAAAAGATAACCATGCATAATTAAACTTGACAAAACTGGGAACTCTGCTGTGTCCCCGCATCCCTGTTGACACTGAATCATTAACAGCTACTTTTTTGAGTCCAATCATGCAATTAGTTTTCATTTCATATGGCTGTATTTTTATCTAAGCCATATTTTTTCATATTCTCCATAAAAATTGTGTTAGTTACTAGATAAAATTCTTGGCTAAAGTATACACAGACCATATCTATATTATTCCCTTGTCTACTAGTTTATGGATCCTGTCAAAAAAGAATCTGGTATAACTTGTTCTCTCTGAAGTCATTCTGGCTGATTGTAATCCCTGGTTGCATTTATTCACTATTTCTTTATTGATCCTTTCTTGAATTTTCATAAAAACTAATGTCAAAATGACTGGTTTAGAGTTTGTAAATACCTTTCTCTATTCCTCTAGCTTCCCCATCTTTTTTTTTTCCTTTTGAAAATCAGGACATTTTCCATAATATTAACAATGGCTCAGAAAAAAAATCTGCTATTTCTCTCTGCATCCTGGGATAATTTCCATTTGGACTGAGAGATTTGATTTCAATCAGTTTCTTTAAGTGCTGACATTCTATCCCATTACTTATCTTGTGTGTTAACTGCAGTTAATCATTTCATGGTGTTATTTTATTTCCATGTTCTTCTCCATAACAAAGTCTCATCCATCCCAAGCAAAGGTCCAGTGCCTTTCTGGATCCTTCCCCTTCACAGTAACAATGGGAAGTATGTGGTAATGAACTGTGTGAAAATTCAGTAACATTAACTTTTTTCTCCCTTTTATTGGTACTTTTCTTGTCTACTCTCATAGTAAGAACTAATAATCCAGATCCTACGAAGATATGTTCTTAGGTACTGACTATACACATTGGTAATTAAAGTACTCTTGTATACTAGATTTCTAAATTTGTTTCAGTTAAAGTTCAAAGAAAAAATGTAAATATATGTGTATCTATATAATTCTAGCTTTTTCTATATCTGTCTATATAACTATCTCTTTTTCTAACTCTATCTGGCTATATATATTTTAACTATGCCTCTCTTTTTCTATATATTTCTCCTCTTTTTTCTATCTTTCTCTGTATATATAAAATATATGCAGTATATACACATGCATGTGTGTATACTTTTATGTGTATACACACACATACATGTATATACATATATTCACATAAATTGCATGTGTGTAGAGATATGTACAAATATCTTCTTCAGCCAAGTGGCACAGTAGATAGAGCGCCAGATCTGGAATCAGCAAGATTCATCTCCCTGAGCTCAAATCCAGTCTCAGACCCTTACAAGTTGTTTGGCCCTGGACAAGTCATCTCACTGTATTTGCCTCAGTTCTTCATCTGTAAAATGAGTCGGAAAAGGAAATGGCCAACTACTCCAGTATCTTTGTCCAAAATACCCCAAGTGGAAGGAAAAAGAGCTGGAAAAAAGAGCTGAAAATGACTGGCAACTCAAATACCTTCGCAGGTAGTTTACAATCCTATGGCCAAACCATCAAACCTGAAATTAAGAATACCTGAATTTCAATTTTCATCCATGTATTTATTATCTGAGTGATGGTTGGCAAGTCACTTTATCTCTCAACCTCAGTTCTTGCATGTGTAAACAAAAATTCTTGTAGGGATCAAATGCCTGAAATATGAAAATGTTTCAAATGTAAGCAGACTTAGAAATCCCTAAGATTAGAAGTAGAAAAGACTACAAGTATTATCTATAACAACCCCATTCATTTAAAGGATAAGGAAGCTGTCATGGATAGACTCAGTGATTTGCTCAAAGTCACATAAGCAGAAAGTAGCAGCCAATTTGAACAAAATTCCATGGCTTCAAATCCATTGCATCACACCAATCCATTGCTAGGACCAACATCATCACCACCATGGCCACTATCCCATCATCCCTACCATCACCATCTTTGTCATCATCAGTCATTGTTATCATAAACAAACAAGTTAATCATAACAATTATGAGGTTTTTTTAAAAAAAATTAAATAAAATATCAAGATTTCTGAAAAACTAGGAAATTCCCCAGTGAATGGCAGTGTGTTAAATTAGCTTTTTTATATCAGGACCATGTGTACTAAAGGTATAGTTCATTTAATCTTATATTTTTTCTATACAGGTTTCTTTATTGAAATAAAAGCTGCTAATGTCATCTGCCAGACTGTGTTCTCTACTGTACTGCCATATGCTGGATTCCCCTCAGCTGCTTCTGATTCTGAGAAGTTGGTTTTTCTACTGAGCTGCAAATTACTGATCCCATCCACTGGGCAGGCATCTGCTTGTGCTCAACTCTGTTCCTACCACCACCTGCTTACTTTCTGAAGGATAAAATCGATTTGTCACCTTTTCTCTCCAGGGGAAGTTGTTTTGGCCTAATTTCCCACAGTCGTAGGGCTTGTGTTGTTCTTTTGTGAATCAGACCCAAAAATGGAGTTAGTAGACCTATCAAGAGCTCACCATAATAAATTTGTCTTTGGAGTTGGTTATTTTACACTCTCACTGTCAGACACAAATCCACTAATCAGTCTACTATAGAGTTGAGAAGAATAAATTCATTGCAGTTCCTATCCTATTACTGAAAGTATACACTAGGATCATACATATTTTCCTTGTCTTATTTTAATAAATAAATAATATTAAAAGTAATTAGACTGAAATGATAACTTGCAATCTGCATTCTTATAGCCCTAACCAAAACGTTACTCTCCCTACCATAAAGTAGCATTGTGAAATATTTGCTATTGTGACATTTTCTAGAGCTCTCCTGGGCAAAAATGGAGCAGTTGTTAATTTCTTGAAGAGACAATGATAGTTTTGGTAGTCAGTGATTATACTGATAAATTGTTGTTGTTTTTTTAATTCAGAAAAAAATATATTGTTTGTGTTGGGAACTTCTCTCTTTGATCTACTTCTATAAACAATTATAGGTGAACAATTAACAGGGCGCTGATCAAGAGCCAGAAGAAAGCCTGAATTCCAAATGGCCTTGGACTCACTCACTTTGTGATCTTGGGCAAAGCACTTAATCTCTCTTTTTTTTTTTAATAAAGCTTTTTATTTGCAAAACATATGAGTGACCTTTCAACATTGACCTTTGCAAAAAAAACTTTTTTT
>JAJPUD010017561.1:0-14927 GCA_023553655.1 Myrmecobius fasciatus
TCTAGCTCTCTTTTGAGATTCTTTATGCAATCTTCCAGGTAAGCCTTCTGAAAGGGAGACCAGGTTAAGTCTGCCTTTGTGGCTTAATCTGGGATTGTTTTCAGAATCTCAGGATCTGGGGACCATTCTACTTTTTCTCGTAGAAGCTGTCTATGGTAAGAGCTCTCTTCTGCTTCTTACTCATGCTTTTGAGCTGAGGTATCAGTCACCAGCAGGGGATTCTACCGCAGTTTCAATTTGCCCTGGGGCAGTTTGCTGAGGTGACTTCCAGTCTGAGGCTGGGCAGCTAAATCCGCAGTAGGACCACATTTTCAGCTGCCCTCAATCCACCCTTTACCAAAGGCAGATCTGCTAAAGGACCTGCCCTCAAGCAGAGCAAAGTAGCCCAGGCATCTCCCAGGGGGTTCCTGGGTACCTAAAATCCACCTCTGTCCAACTTCCACCCTGGCTGAGCCCTGGCATCTGATCGCATCGAGCAGCCCATCCCCTGAGGCTAACCTTCTCCAGAGTTTTTTCAAAGTAGATTGTTGATAGAAATGCATTGTAGTCCAAGTGTTTGGTGGAGCCCTCACTCCAAAACCAGTTCAGAAGCTCAATTTGTCTGGGTCTGAAGGAAGGTCTCACAGACTCACAGAGAATGCTGTCTGCAGTTCACCATCTTGGCTCTGCCCCCCTCCCGAGTATTTTTCTTATGAGCATCACTTGCTTCAAGCAGTCTTCCGCCTTTAGAGTCCCTCCCCTTTCTTATGCCTTTCTCCTACTATTTCTGTTTTCCCTTTTAGTTAACCTACCCCTTCCCTTTTCAATTTTCCCCTCCCACTTTTCTATAAGGTGAAAGAAATTTCTCTGTGAAACCAAATATGTCTAATATTTTCTCTTTGCTTCTTCCTGAGATGTAATTTCCTTCAGTTTACCTCCACTTTCCCCTTTATTCAGTATAATCCCCTTTCCACCTCTAGGGATTTTTTAATATTATAACAGTAAAATCAAATTATGCATGCATTCTATATGTATCCCTAACAGAAATACAATTCTTTTCTTTTTACCTTTTTTTGCTTCTCTTGTGTTTTATATTGGGAGGTAAAATTTTTTGTTTAGCTCTGATCTTTTCATCAGAAATGAATGGAATTTACCTGTTTCATTGAATATCTATCCTTTTCCCTGAAAGAAAATGCTCATTTTATCAGGGTAGTTTATTGTTGGCTGCATTCCAAGTTCCTTTGCCTTTCAGAATATCAGATTCCAGGCCCTTCCATCCTTTAAGGTGGAAGCTACTAGGTCCTGGGTAATCTTTATTGTGGCTCCTTGATATTTGAATTCTTTTTTTTTCCTTGGTCCAATAGTTCTTAAATTTAGCCATGATATTCCTTGGAGTTTTAATTTTGGGATCTCTTTCAGTAAGTGTTCGGTGAATTCTTTCAGTGGCTATATTTCCTTCTGATTCTATGTCATGTGGACAGGTCTCTTTTATGATTTCCTGAAAACTAGTGTCTAGGCTTTTTTTCTCATCATGGTTTTCTAGAAGTTCAATAATCCTTATATTGTTTCTTCTAGATCTATTTGCCAGGACAGTTGTTTACCCAAGTAGGTATTTTACTTTTTTTTTCTATTTTGCCTTTTTTTAGGTTTTGCTTGATTGATTCTTGATGTCTCATTGAATCATTCATTTCCATTTCTTCAGTTCTGATTTTTAGTGAATTGTTTTCTTCATTTACTTTTTTTTATTTCTTTTTTTATTTGTTCAATTGAATTTTTAAATGAGTTGTTTTGTTCTATGCATTTTTTTTTTCCATTTCACAAATTCTTTTTTTTCAGGGAGTTGTTTTTATTTTTTTCTTTACCATGTTATCAAATCTATTTTTAAGGAGTTATATGCTTTTTTTCCCATTTCTCTATTTTGTAGAATTTGTAGTGAATTTTCTTCAGATAATTTCTCTGTTGCCTTTTCCAAACCCTATTTTCTCATTTCCTTTCCCTATTTTTCTTCCAGTTCTCTTTAAAGATCTTTTATAGTTTCTTTTAGGAGAGTTTTGTGTGATGAAGAGCAATTTATATCATCCTTTGGGGCTTCATCTGCAGCAATCTGCTTTTAGTCTCCTTGAGGTTTGAAATCTGTTCTCTTTCACATGTACGGTAAGAGTTCTCTTTGCTTTTTTACTCATTAAAAAATTGAGTCTGCTTTTAGGGCAATGCTTTGCAAGCAGCAGTGGCTGCACTGGGTCAGTGCTGACTAAGTCCTCATGCTGTGTGGGTGAGGGCAGGCTCTGTGAGATTCTGGCATTTCAGGGTTCACTATTTACCTTTTATGCTTGTGTTGGATGTTTTAGAACTTCTCTGCTGATCTATTGACTTGCATCCAGGGCAGAGTAGCCAACATTGCTGTAGATTCCTCCATGTGGATTCTCTGCCATGTGAAGTCCACACCACCCTGAGTCTGTGCAGCCTGTACTGGCATCTGTGCTTGACCTGCTTGTACTCGGCCCACCTCCCCTCACTGCCTGATTGAAACAAATATTTTATGTCATTCTTCAAAATTGTCTTCTACTGGTAATTTGTTACACTCCCAATATTCATAAATTCTGCCAGTCCAGAGCTAATTTAGAGGCTGGATTTAGTATTTAGTCTGAGGATAACAGAAGAACGTCAGAAAGAAATGTGTGGTCTCTATGCCTCCAAGGCTCCCCCTCTCACTCCCCCCCATCTTATGAGTTCTTAAAGATAAAGTTAATTTTTAATTTTAATGTTGACATTGTCATTGGCTTCCCTAATAAATTCCTGTTCTTTACAGTTTGTTCAAGCTTTAAATACATTCTATTTACTAACACAGACCTGACAAAGACCAACAGACCAATAGCCAAAACAATGGGGAAAATAATACTGAAATGTATAGAATAATTTAGCTTAATAAAGTACTTATATCTCATTTGATCATTATAACAACCTTATGAGTTATATATTATTCATACAGGTAAGGAACCTGAGGCTAAGTTAAATGAAATGTGAAACTAAATTTTGAAACTCTTTTCTGACTCCAACACCAGAATTATTCTTGTCTACCCTGAGATTCCTAATTTGTTCTAGAGTCAATTCTCATCAACTATGACTGTCTAATATGACTCATTAAAATATATATTCTAGGTCCTTCCATATAGCTATAGAAAGAGTGCAGACAACTATGTTTTTTGCTCAAAATTTCTGCTAATTTAGGAAGCAAAGAAATCATTATGTTCTCTGGCTGCAGCATGTAATAGGAAATCTACAAAAACAAAAATAATGAGGGTTAGGAGAAAAAGGATTGTCCACACTTAAGGACAGAAATTTTTCATCCATCTGATTTCAAATTTTGATGAACATATTATTTTTTTGAAAGTGGCTAATGGAAGTAAAACTGTTAACTAAATCATCTCATTTGCTCAAACTTCAGGTACTCTGTGCCCTTTTGTAGCATTTCAAGGCTATATAATTTACCTGTTTGCATTTCCCCAGTTCAGAATATAACAGCTAGTTTCACTCTAATTGTCTTGCATAGTAGTGGCTCACATTTATATAAGCCCTAAAAGTTTGCAAAGGATACTATTTGTATAACACCATGAAACTGAGCCATTTTTATTCTCATTTTATAATAAAGAAACTGAGTCTTCGAGTGTCTGGTTAACTGCCCAAGTTTACTGGCTTACAAATATCTGAGCTGAAGTTCAAAATCATCTCTTCCTGACTTCCCATCCCCCAAACTACTTATTTTAAAATACATTCTCTACACACCATATCAGAAATAAGATTTTCACTGTCCCCATGTTTTTTTTTACCAGATTTTTTAAAAATCTACATAATGAATGTGATCTTCATAAGTAGTTATTGCCCAAGGTTCTCTTAATAAATGATTTGCTACTGAAAGGGACAGCACTTTTATATCACTAAAATTATTTTTAAATACATTTGGTTGTGCAGGGAGTTCCACACTCTTTGTTAATTTAATCTTTAGTTTAAAAAAATAGATGCAAGAAGCATCCTGTAAGAAATTTATTAAGTCAATGAGCTAACTAGTTTTCCCTTGGCTCATATCCCATAACATTTTAATTTTGTAATGCATTTTAGACTCAAGGATTATTTTTCCAACTATGTGACAATCTTATTCTTGGGGAGGGAGAATTCTCCTCCTACAGTATATTGGAGAACATAAAACCAAAAATTTATGTTGCCATTTCTTTTGATTTTAAATTGATGTGTACTTATTAATATTGGAAACATTTAATGTCTTTTTAAAAGAAAAGTTCTTTTAAAACTGGACGAGAAAAAATTAAAGAAAGATAAAAAAAATGTCTTTTACAAATATGACACATATTTTAATAGGAAAAGAACAACAAAGATTATGAAGCATCCACTTTGCATTTATTATTGTGAAAGTACTAATAGACATAAAGAAAAATAGAGTATTTGTCCTCATCCTCCAGGAGCTTACATTTCATCAGTTTCAAAGGAAACTAGAGCATTATGTCTATTTTTTTTTCTCTTAGATCTAACTATATACTTCAAAATTATTTTATCTCCATGGCTGTCACATTAAAACTACAGCACTTTACACTGAGTTTCTTATATTTTTAACCAAAAAAACCCCAACAAAAATGCACTAATAATAATAAGCTGTAATTATTTGCTTGTCATATAGACAATTAAAAATAATTCTTACAAGTATTTGCTATCAATTTCTTAAAATAGAACTGTAATTCTTAAGTAAAGGAAGACATATATAGGGACATTTATTGCTAAAAATGCATACATAAATATTTTAGTAGCATAGCAGATTGCAGAAAGATTATATTTCATGGCAGAAAGCAATATTCAAAAGACACATTTAATGTAGCCATTTTAGATGTGATGATATTAAAATAACATGATTGTTGTTATATAATAAAAATTACATCTTTATAAAAAGTTATTTTTCTAAACATCTTGAGATATATTACATTAAGAACATGAACATTAACATACATATAATAACAAACAGCATATAGTAATAGGTAGCAAGTCTTCAGAACAGGGGAAAGCAGTGAAAACTTCATGTGCCAACAATTTATAGCAAATTTATTAAGTAATTTCTCTAAAAATAGTTCTTTTCCCCTTTCCATTCTTTTTTGAACTGGCACTACCATATCCCAAGCAACTCATAATTCCCTCTTTCTTTTATCTCATATCATTAATCATTAGAAATCTTTTCAGTTCTTCCTTTCAACTATAATTTATCAAGAAAGAATGAAAAAGAAAGGGAGGAAGGAAGGGAGGCAGGAAAGGAGAGAGAAAAAGAGAGAGAGAGAATGAAAATAAAAGAATTTTAAAATACTTATACTTGTTTCTACATGGCAATATAAGAGGATTATTCAGCTTATTCAAAAATGCCCTCCATCCATAAATTTGTAATCCTCTATTTTTTTTCAATTTCCATAAAGTTTCATCACCCCATTCCTGAAGTATTACAATTGCCATCTCCTTATTAATTTTTTTCTTTCTTTTTTTCTTACTTTGATGAACACCACATATTATTAGTACATAAATCCTAAAAACAGATTTTTTTCATTATCACTCCCCTATTAATGAACACCGCACCACAGAATACCAATACTTATAAAATAAAATTGAAATACCTCAATTCTATGTTCATAAAGTTCCTCAAACTACTTAACAACAATTGCCCTATACATTTCACTACACAATACCTTCTCAAAATTGTTTTATTAATTACATGAATATAATTGTTGTATATGTATTCATACATGGTGGGGCAATGAGCAATGTGAAGAGAGGAAGAGAAAAATACTTGCAAATTTCTTAAACACAATATACTATGAAGACTTCAATCAATATATACCCCATACAACTTTTGTTCTCTAAACCAGTGTTGTCAAACTCTAGTAGAAACAAAGCTATTGAACCATACATAATGATTTTTGCAATTTCGTATTAACTTAGAAACTAGATAATGTCATTATTTGTTCTCTTGTATTTTTTTAATGAAATAGTTCTCAATTATATGTTAATCTGGTTCCTAAGCATGATAAGGACCAGTGCCCATGTATTTCATCTCTCTTCTCTAAAAAACAGTTATTGACAATAATTATTCAAATTTATTGTAATTTTTTTTCAAATTGTTTTGTAAATATGTCATCTATCTTTTGTCTTCTGCTAGGGCAGAAATAATATTGTTTTCTTTTTAAATATTTGCATCTTCCGCAGCAATCATGTGCAATGCAAATAGTAGATGTCCAAATATTATGTTAAATGAAAAAAAAAATAGAAAATTCTTAAGTTTTTACTATAGGAAAATATTATTTGCATTCAAATTGATACTTACCCTTTCTGAGTGTTGCCTCATGCAAATTTTGATAGAGCTAGGACCTTTGTTGTAAAATGAAAATTTTATTAAGTTCAAGAATTCCTACAGCAGTCCTAAAGCAACTATATAAATTATACATACATATATATTCACATGTATGTGCATATATATATATATATATATGCATGTATGCATTTGCTAATTAGTAGTTATAAAGACTGCATTCACTGGGTAAATCCAAAATCCAAATTAAAGGAAAAACAATCAATCTCATATTCTTCTTAAGGAAACAAAAATGGCATTTACTTATAATAGATGGTTTCAGTTGCACTTCAAAATCACTTCTTCACTATGAGGGACAGTTCTGCATTTGAAGCAAAGTTATCTTGAGGTTATTAATTGCTTTTTCAGCATAACCAAGAGACAGATCTAAATGTTGGCTCTTTTCTAGGAATAATTGTGAATAAATTCACATTTAATGGATCAGTACTCTGTATTACTCTAATGAATTTATATTAGTAATCTCACATAGGAATTCCAGGTTTCTTAAGAAGATTTTTAAAATGTGTTTGTTTTTTTTTGGGGGGGGGGGGCATTTTATGGCTTTTTAATGATGCCCCGTAAAATGCTTTCCCTGCATATTATATGTTCAAAGCCTTTCTTTTTATTCTTAAAACTAAAATTGTTTTTCTGTGACCTCTTCTCACAGACTACTTTACCAAGAAGCACCAAATCATTTGAAAGCATTCCCATCTTCCTTCTCCTATGCTTCAAATTAATTCTTCCTCTCTTTCTTCCTTCTTCTATTCTCAGATGGAATATAAACCTTTTACCTCTTCTTTTAATATTATTCCCTTCAGTCTTCTCTAAGACCTCTGCTCCATTTGTTGTCCCTTTCATCTTTAATCTTTCCTCCACTCTTAGCTTCTTTGTAGAACATGTCCAATTCTTCATACTCTTTAAAACCTTCATTACACCCAGTAGTAACAACATTTTCCTTAATCTGGAACATCTTCAAACTATTATTTTCAATGTATTTTCTCTTCACTGTCAAACTTTAGGAAGACTAATCTATTCTTTGCTTCCTACTAGTTATTCATCTGCTTGCCATCTAGTTTCTTTCCCTAACATTCTGTAAAGACTCCTCTCTACCAGATTGCCAAAGACTGCTTAGCAGTAGTTTATGCTAGGTATTTATATTTCTTTATCTAACACTCAATCATGCAATACAGTTAACCACTGTCTCTTCCTCCTCTCTTGAGCACATTTCCTTTCCTTGATTTCACTGACATAGCTCTCTCCAAGTTCTTTTTTCTTTTCTATTTGTTTTGCTGGTAAAAATTTCTTTCTCCTGACTTCCATTCTCTCTTTGACCCTCTTTTCTTCTCTCTCTCTCTCTCTCTCTGCCTCTCTTGTGCCTTCAATTATCACTTCTAATACTTTCAGACTTATATTATTCTCCAACTTCACCTCTTATCTCTAGTCCCATATCTGCTTCCTCTTGGTTATTTGTAATTGTTCTATTAAAACTCAAATTGTACAAGTCTAAACCATAGCTCATCATTTACAGTGGAAAATTTTTCCTCCACAAATGCAATTATTTTTGCTGATGGAAATACAATTCTCTCAATCAAACTTTCCTTTGACTTTTTTTTCCCCTTCCCTTAGCCTTCTCTTTCTATCCATTGTCAAATCCTGTTGAATGTATAACTTTTCTATATCACTTCTTTATTCACATGAAATTTCAATCTCTCACATTGTTCCCTTTGTCACATCTTTATCACGATGTTATAATATATTTCTAATTAATTATTGGGGCTGATTGTTTTCATATTGAATCTTGTATTATTATTCTTCAGTTTTCTTTTTCTAAATCTTTATATAGCCATGACCACTAACCATGCATATCTCTAAACATCTATTCTAGATTTTATTCTCTTCTCCCTCTATTCAGTATTGCTTAGTTAGTTCATAATATAAATACAATTATAATCTCAATACAGATGGTTTTCAATTCTATTTATTCAACCCTAATCTTTACTGAACTTCAGATCTGCATAACCAACTGGCTTTTGGACATTTCAATTTAATGTTTCATTGCTATTTCAAACTATTTATGTTGATAACAGAGAAATTAATTCCAACCACACTTCACATCTCCTATCTTTCCATCTTTGCTATTATTGGCATAGACATCACTATCATTTCAGTAATTCAAGTTCAAAACTATGATTTCATCTTTGACTTCTGTCTTTCACTTATCCCAGATATCTTTAAATTTATTATTTTGGGGGGCAACTAGGTAGCACAGTGAATAGAGCACTAGTCCTGGAGTCAGAAGGACTTGAGTTCAAATCTGGCTTCAGCCACTAAACATTTACTAGCCCTGTGACCCTGGAAAAATCATCTAACCCCAATTGCTTCACTCCCCACCAAAAAAATGGATCTTCCCCTAAATTATAGAAATATCCTTCCAGGATATCTTCCTGACTCAAATCTGTCCATATTCAACTCCATCTACTTCATTGGCAAAGTGATTTTCCTAAAGCACAGTTCTAATCATAACACCATTTTAGTCAGTACACTTCAGTGGTACTCTATCACTACTAAGATCAAATGTAAAATAATCAATTTGACACTTAAAAACAACCTTTAAATATAGCCCCTTCAGGCTTAGCATCTTAGGTTTTATTATAGAATAGTAATTTTCAAGACTATCTGGTACTGGCTGAGAAATAGAGAAATAGAGATGTGAATCAGTGGAACACAACAGATATACAATCGACATAAGCAAATGACTTTAGTAATGTCGTGTCTGACTGGTATAAAGACCTATGTTTGGAGACAATTCATTTTTTGTTGTTGAAAAAATGTTGAAAAAAACTGGAAAGCAGTCTGACAAAGATTGTATGTGGACCAAAATGTTACACCACTTACCAAGAAATAAATACAAAGAGAAATATTGCAAGGAAATCTGGGGGACATGGAAGATATTTAAATTTGTTGGTATGTGAATAGTTTATGAATAAGTAAAATAGACAGCAATGTGAAGTATAACATGGTTGGATTAAATTTTTTAAAAAAATTGTACAAAGGTCGGTAGAAATCTACCTTGTAGCCAAGGTCAGAAGGAACACTGAGAATTTGGGGTAGGAAATTGATAAACATTTTCTCAGATAAAGATATCAAATTTTAAATATATAAAGATTTTATCAAATCTATAAAAATATGATTCATTCCCCAACTAATAAATGGTCAAAGCATATGAACAGGCACTTTTCCAATGAAAAAGTCCAAATAATTTAGACCTATATAAAAGTTTTCTAAATCATTTTTGATTAGAGAAATTCAAATTAAAACAATCATAAGATATTTTACATCTATCAGATTGGTTAAAATGATTGAAAGAAAAAGGAACAAATAATGCAAGGTATTTAAAAAAAAATTAGAACACTGGTTTTACTAGTGGAAAAACTGAATTGATCTAATCATTTTGGACAGCAATCCTAAAGTATGCTTAATGAGTTATTAAACTGCTTATAACCTGGAATGCCATTATTAGGTCTTTTTCCCAAGATAATTGGGGAAAAATAAAAAGAACTTATGCCCTAAAATATTATTAGTACCTCTCTTTTGGATAGCAAAGAACTGGAAACTGCAGGGATGTCCATTAACAGGGAATGCTAAACATGTTTTGGTCTATGATAATGATGGAATATACTGGTTATAAAAAACATTAAGATCAATGATTTTAGAAAAAAAGCATGTATAGACAACTTGCATGAAATAATGAAGAGCAAAATGAGCAGAAAGAGAACATTGTACACAGCAATAACATTATTGTTTTAAGAATAACTTTCAGTGACCAAATCAATTTTAACTATTATAAATACTCAAATCACCTACAAAGAATCCAAGAATGATAATGTTATCTTCATCTAGAGGAAAAAAAAAACTGATAAATTGAAATAATATGGATTTACTCACATATGCATATTTACATCTAATGATATCAACATCTCTAGGATGGAGGGGAAGTTACATAAATGCATTGTATATTTAACAGGAAAAGCAAGTTCAAAATAGGTTTGCTGTTTCATATGCAATCTTCTTTTTTCATCTTTGTTATGCAATTATTTGCTTTATTTTTTAAATTCAAAATAAAAATTTTATTTTTTAAAATTTGTTTTTAAGACTTAGAACAATTCATTTATATATTTTTATTAAGCTTTATATTTTCAAAACATATGCATAGAAAATTTTCAACATTTACACTTGCAAAACTTGATGTTCCAAATTTTTTTCTACCTCCATTCCTCTCCACCCCCTCTCTAGAGAGCAAGTAATCCATTATATATTAAACATGTGCATTTCTTCTATACATGTTTCTACAATTATACTGCAGAAGAAAATCATTTTGAAAAGGAAAAAAAAAGAAAAAATTCAAGCAACCTGCAACAAGAAAGTGAAAATACTATGTTGTGATCCACAGTCAGTCCCCACAGTCTTCTCTCTAGGTGCAAATGGCTCTCTTCATCTCAAGACTATAGGAACTGACCTGAATCACCTCACTGTTGAAAAGAGCCAAGTTTGTCAGAATTGATCATGGTACAAATTTGCTGTTTCTGTGTACAATATCCTTCTGGTTTTACTCATTTCACTCAGCATCAGTTCATGTAAGTCTCTTCAGGCCTTTCTAGAATCATGCTGCTATTCATTTATAATAGAACAATATTATTCCATAACATTCATATACCATAGCTTTTTCAACCACTATCCAACTGATTGTCATCCACTCATTTTTTAATTCCTTGCAACTACAAAAAAAAATGTTGCTACATGTGGTACTTTCCCCTTTTTAATGATCTCTTTGGGATATAGGCCAAGTAGAAATACTGCTAGATCAAAGTTTGATAGCCTTTGGGCATAGTTTCATATTGTTTTCCAGAATAGTTGGACCAGTTCACAACCCAGGCAACAATGTGTTAGTGTTTCAGTTTTCTCACATTGGCACCAACATTCATCATTATCTTTTCCTGTCATCTTAGGCAATCTGGGAGATATGTAGTGATACGTCAGAGCTCTTAATTTGCATTTCTCTTATTAATAATGATTTAGAGCATTTTTATATGTCTAGAAATGGTTTTTATTTCTTCCTCTGAAAATTATCTGTTTATATCTTTTGACTATCAGTTGGAGAACGACTTGAATTCTTATAAATTTGAGTCAATTCCTTATATATTTAAAAATGAGGCTTTTATCAGAACCCTTCAATGTAAAAAAAAATTTTTTTCCAGATTACTTCTTTCCTTCTAAGCTTATCTCCATTGGTTTTGTTTGTACAGAAACTTTTTAACTTAATATAATCAAAATTATCCATTTTGCATTCTATAATATATTCTAATTCATTGGCCAACAATTCCTTCCTTTTCACAAATCTGAGAGGAAGAATATCCTTTTTTTCTTCTAGTTTGCTTATAGTATCACTCTTTATATGTAAATCATGAACACATTTTAAACATATTGTTATATGGTGTTAGGTATGGGTCAATGCCTAGTCTTTGTAATACTAATTTCCAATTTTCTCAGTAACTTTTGTCATATAATGAGTTCTTATCCCAAAACCTGGGTTCTTTGAGTTTATGAAAGACTAGATTTCTATAGGCATTTACTATGGTATCTTGGAACTTAACCTATTCCACTGATCCACTATTCTTTTTATCAGCTAGTAACAAATTGTTTTGATGACTGCTGATTTATAATATAGTTTTAAGTCTGTTACAACTAGGCCACCTCCATTTACATTTTTCATTAATTCCCCTGAAATTCTTGACCTTTTGTTCTTCTAGATGAACTTTTTTTTTTACCTCTTTAAAATAATTTCTTGGGATTTTTAGTGGTTTAGTACTGAATAAATAGAATATTTTAGATAGAATTGTCATTTTATTATATTAGTTCAGCCTATTCATAAACACTTGATATTGTTCCAAAACATGAGATCTGATTTTATTTCTGTGAAGTGTTTTCTAAGTTGTTCATTTAGTTTCTGACTCTGTCTTGGTGGGTAGACTCCAAAATATTTTATATTATCTACAGGTATTTTAAATGTAATTTCTCTTTGTAGTTCTTGCTGCTAGACTTTGTTTGTTATATATAAAAATGCTGATGATTTATGTGGATTTATTTTGTAACCTGCAAATTTGCTTATGTTGTGAATTGTTTCCAGTAGTTTTTTAGTTGATTCTCTAGGATTCTCTGAGTATTTCATCATACCATCTGCAAAAGAAGGATAATTTGGTTTCCTCATTACCTATTCTAATTCCTTTAATTTCTTTTTCTTCTCATTGATAAAGCTTACATTTCAAAAACAACATTGAATAGTAATAGTGATAGAATGCAATCTTGTTTCAACTTTGATCTTAGTGGAAAAGTTTCTAGTTTATTCCCATTACAAGTGATGCTTGCTGAATAATTGTAAATAGAAACTTCTGATCATTTTCAGGAAAACCCAAATTATTCCCAAAATCTCTAATGTTTTTAATATGGATTTTTTTCCAAGTCAGTTGTTTTTGCAATGAAGTATTTTACATTTTCTTCTACTTTTTTCCCTTTTTTGGTTTTGTTTGACTGATTCTTGAATTCTCATTGATTTATTCACTTCCAATTGTTCAAGTGTAATTTTTAGTGAATTATTTTCTTCATTTAGCTTTTTTATCTCCTTTCACATTTGGCCAGTTGAATTTTTAACATAGTTGTTTTGTTCGATGTATTTTTTTTCCGTTTCACAAATTTTGTTTTTCAATGAATTGCTTTCTTTAACAAATTTATTTTGTGAGGAGTTATATGCTTTTTCCATTTCACTAAGTCAATTTTTAAGTTTTATTCAAATAATTTCTGTTTCTTTTTCCAAAGTCTCCTCCAAAGTTCTCATTTCCTTTACCCATTTTTCTTTTAACTCTTTTTTTAACATTCTTTTTGAATTCTTCCAAGAGAGCCTTTTGAAGTGGAGACTAATTTATATCAGTCTTTGAGGCTTTATTTGAAGATGACTTGCCTTCAGTGTCCTCAGCATTTGAGGTCTGTTCTTCTCTGTCTCCATAAAAGCTACCTTTGGTCAGAACTCTTTTTGCTTTTTTGCCTCAACTTAAAGGTTGAGGTCTGTTGTTAGGGGAGGGCAAATTAAGACAACCCTGAGATACCACTACACACCTGTCAGATTGGCTAAAATGATAGGAAAAGATAACAATGAATGTTGGAGGGGATGTGGGGAAACTGTGACACTAATACATTGTTATTGGAACTGTGAACGGATCCAACCATTCTGGAGAGCAATTTGGAGCTATGCTCAAAAAGCTATCAAAAGGGGAGATTGTCCCAAGCTTCATGTAACAGTGACTTTACACTGCCTTGGGGCTGGTGCTGCTGACTTCCTTCTTGTGCTGGGATGGTGTGGCCAAGTCTCATGTTATGCTGAGGTTAGGGGCCTCATTATTTGCCTTTAATAGTTGTGTTGGATGTCTCATATCTAGAATGCTGATCCACTGTGCTGTACCTGCATATGGCTGCCTTCTCCCCCTGCCCAATTGAAACAGCCATTTTTTTGAGGTTCTTCTGAAATATTTTATGCTGATAATTTGTTACACTCCAAACATTTGTGAGTTCTTTCACTCCAAAACCTGTTTATAGGCTTGATCTGGAATTGTTCTGAGGGAGCTAGGAAAAGTTCAGACAAAAATCTGTTTATTCTCCACTATTTTTGTTCTATCACACCAAAATCAAATTTTTAAAAAACATTATAGTCTCCCAAACTAATCTACTTATTTAGTGCCATACCAATCAAACTCCCAAGAAATTATTTTACAGATCTAGAAAAAATAGTAGCAAAGTTCATTTGGAAGAACAAAAGGTCAAGGATTTCAAGGGGATTAATGAAAAAAAAAAGGCAGATGAAGGTGGCCTTGCTGTACCAGATCTAAAACTATATTATAAAGCAGCGGTCATCAAAACCGTTTGGTACTGGCTAAGGAATAGAGCAGTCGATCAGTGGTTCAGGATAGGTTATCAGGATAATCTAGGCAATAACCTTAACAATTTAGTGTTTAATATACCCAAAGACCCCAGTTTTTGGGATAAGTACTCACTATTCAGCAAAAACTGCTCGGAAAATTGGAAACTAGTGTGGAAGAAATTAGGACTTGACCCATATCTAACACCACATACCAAGATAAGATCTAAATGGGTTCATGATCTGGATATAAAGAGTGACTTTGTAAACAAGTTAGAGGAACGTAATATAGTTTACCTCTCAGACCTATGGAGAAAGAATAAATTTATGTCCAAAGAAGATCTGGAACTCCTAATTGAACACCAGATAGATAATTTTGATTATATTAAGTTAAAAAGTTTCTGTACAAATAAAACAAATGCAGACAAGATTAGGAGGGAAACATTAAACTGGGAAATCATCTTTACATTTAATGGTTCTGATAAAGGCCTCATTTCTAAAATATATAGAGAATTGTCTCATATATATAAGAATTCAAACCACTCTTCAATAGATAAGTGGTCAAGGGATATGAACACACAATTTTCAGATGAT
>JAJPUD010017561.1:19927-30977 GCA_023553655.1 Myrmecobius fasciatus
CACCCAGAGAGAGGGATATGAAATATGGACCACAACATAACATATTCATGATCTCTATTGATATTTGCTTGCATTGTGTTGCCTTTCTCTGATTTTCTTTTTTCCTTGTAGATAGGATTTTTCTTGCATAATTTGTCAAGTAATTCAACATTATTAACATGTCATGGACTTCCTGCCACTTAGGGGAGGGGAGGGGACTGGGGGTAAAATTTGTAATGGAAAGCTTTGTAACGATCAATGCTGGGGAACTACCCATACATATGTTATACAAACAAAATGCTTTAATAAAAAAATTAAAAAAAAATAAAAAAAGCATTATAGTCTCTTTTCTTTTTCAATTTTCTTATATGTTATTCCCCTTCACAGAGTATATAGTTAAGCTTTACTGTTAACTTCTTATGTAGGATGTCCATTTTGATATTCTGCATTTCCATTGGTTGTTCCTGTTTGTTTTTCTCCTCTGAGGTGGTATGGAATTTGCCCCAGTGGTCTGCTCTGTTACTGAGCTTAGACAGAGAATCTTAATTGCTAATCTGCTGTGATTAAGACTTTCTTACTGGCTTTCCCAGACTCCTCTTTTATCCCAGAGAGACTGACCTTTCTTGAAGTTCTTCCAATCTATCTTGAGCTGGATAGAGGTTTCATCCTGTCAGAGGCTTGGTTTCCTGTGAATTTCAAGGGAAACTAGTAGAACTTGAATCTATCTTTTATCTTCCATTTCTGGCTCCTGGTTTCCCATATTTAATTCAGCATTCAGTTCAAATTCTATCTATGCAAGAGACCTTCCTCTTCTCTTCTTCCCCTTTCCACTCCTGTATATATTATGTGTGTGTGTGTGTGTGTATATGTATATATACATATATATGTGTGTGTATGTGAATGTGTGTGTACTTCTGTGTGGTGTATGCATACATATACATATATGTGTGTGGTTGCTATGTTTAAGATGTAATCCCAATTAAGATATTGTATTTCTGCATATATTTAATGAATTATACATGTCTTACAGAAAGCATTATTAAACAGCACTGGGATCTAGCCTATGTTTGCATAGATTTGGAGAGCCTACAACTTTAGTTATGTCAGGATTTAACTTAGTACTTGGTACTTCATAGATGTTTAAAAAATAATTATTAAAAGTTCCAGAGGAGAAGATAAGATGGCAGAATAAGGAAAGCATTCAGCACAGTTCTCTCAACATTCCATCCAAAAATTTTTACGATAGTACCTCAAATAGAATTCAGTAATGGCAAAGCCAGTAAAATGTCAGAGTGAAATATTCTTCCAAACCCAAGACAACTTAAAAATAAAGAGAGATCTGTGACATGAAGGAGTAAGGTAGCTTAGAGCCCACGTTGATAAAACACCAGTGATGGGACTAGGTTGTGGTGACAGAAGTAGCAGCAGCTTTGGGAACTATCAAGCCAGAAACATTGAAGGGACCTGGCAACTGGTCAGAGAGAAATTACAGTGTTTAGGACAAGACATTGTTTGGCAATTTCATTTCCTATACTCAATTATGGGTGTTAGTTCAAGGGCGAAGAGGAGCACTTTCAGTCAAGAGTGAGTTGAAGCTCTGAGTTGCTATATTTCTTTTGATTTCAAGGAATTAAGGAACCAGATGAAAAGTATTTTTTCTAGTCACATGTGAATAAGGGCCTTGGGGAACAGTATCAATTTGAATCCCAAGAGATCAGAGATCTCTTCCCTGATAAGGAAGAAAGTTAAGACTAGAAGGACAAATACCACATCTCTCCAAAGATTGCTCTACCTTGGAAGCAACAAAATTATCCAATTCTCCAGAAGTAGCTCTGATAATAGTAGCCTATAGCTTGAGATAATGCTCCTCCCCCAAACTTCAGTGCAGTCAAAGAAGTACATATTGATATAACAAAATGTTATATCAATAAACATATACTAACAAAAGAACAGATCAATAAAAATTGAGTTTTCAATTGAAAAAAAGTAGAAATTATTAAATTAAAAATTTCCAGTTAACTATTAAAATGGAAATCCTGAAAAAGGCAAAGGAGAAATTAATAAAATTGAAAGTTAAAAAAGGAATTAATAAAATTAATAAAATTAGATGCCGATTTTGTGGAGAAAAAATACAATATAATAGAACAATGGTTGATTTGATTTAAAGAAGAAAATGCTAATATGAAAAGGATCAATGTACCATCAATGAAAATGAATTAAAGCAATTGATAGATGTTAAATTTTGCAATTATATCAAAGTAAAACTGATCATCTGAGTAAAATAGATGGATATTTACAAAAATATAATCTCTCTATATTGATGGAGGAGGAAAATACAATTCTTTAATAATTCAATTGTAGAAAAAATTGAACAAGTCTCAGTGTACTTCCTAAGGAAAAAGTCTCAAGCAAGATGAATTTACAAATTAATTTATAAAAGAATTAATTTCAAAACTATACAAATATTTGGAAAAAATTAAGTTCTATACAATTATTTTTAATGCAAACATGGTTTTGATACCTAAACCAGGGAGAGTAAAAACAGACAGTGAAAAATGTCAGCCATTATCGTTAATATATAAAATACTTACAAGAATATTACAACAGAATACTGCACAAAAATGCACTAGATTCAAGTGGGATTTAAACTGCAATGCAGCATAACTGACTACATCAATAAATTAAAAAAGTAAAATCATATTATATCAATAAGTGCATAAAACATCTTATGACAAATATCACCCTCATTCCCATTAAGACATTAGAAAGCAGAGGAATAAATGGAGCTTTTCTTAAATAAGTAAGAATTATCAACAATAGTGGTATACTTTATGCCACTGCAATAAGATCAGGGGTGAGTCAAGGATGTCCATTATCTCCACTTATTCAATATTGTAAAAGAAATGCTATCAGGACAAAAAATTGAAGGAATAAAAATAGGCAATGGGGAAACAAAATTATTAGCCTCTGCAGATGATATGATGATAAACTTAGGGCACACCAGAGAATCAATTAAAAAATTATTTGAAACAATTTACAATTTTGGTAAAGTTTCAAGATATAAAATGAATGCACATAAAGTGTCAGCATTTCTATATATTACCAGCAAAAATTATCAAAAAGAGGTAAAAAGAAAAATTTCATGTAAAATAACAAAAATAATACTTATACAAATAAATTTACAAATATTCATTGCACAATTAAAGACAGATCCAAACAATTAAAGAAATATTACTCACTTGGGTTGTCTGAGACAATATGATGAAAATCACAATTCTACCTAAGTTAATTTATTTATTCAGGGTCATAACAATCAAACTATCCCAAAATTATTTTATATAACTAGGAAAATAATAGCAAATTTCATCTGGAAGAATAAAAGTTCAAAAATATCAAAGGAATTAATGAAAAAATATTTAAAAGAAGGGAGCCTAATAATATCAGATGCTAAATTATATTACAAAGTTGTCATAAAACAATCTGGTGCTGGCTAAGAAATAGAGTAGTGGATCAATGGGATAGATTAGGTATAAAATAAAAATAGAAAAGGATCATAATAATTTAGCGCTTAATAAACCCAAAGATACAAGCTGTAAGTGAAACCAGGAAAATATTATACTTGGCAAGAGCAGTGTTGCAAGAATGATCAACTATTAAAGACAATTACCCAAGACAATTCCAAAAGATTTAATATGAACAATGCTATGCACTTCCAGAGAGAGATCTTATGAACTTTAATGCAGGTTGGCATATATTCATTTCCTCTCTCTTTGTTGTTTGCTTTTCATTTATTTATGTAGCGTGACTAATATGAAAAGATGTTTTTCATAAATTCACGTATATAATTGAATATCATTACTTGCCTTTTCAATGACTGAGGCAGACTTTAGAAGAATGGAGAGAATTTGCTACTCAAAAAATTTTTAATAAATGTTAATTTGAAATTTGATATTTATTTTAATTTAAAAATTAATAATTAAAATTAAAGACAGAACTATATAATTTTTCTATCATTAGAAAGTAATTTTTATTTTTTCCTTTATTTGAATTTAGCAGCAGTTCATTTTGAAGATTTCTGAAAGTTTGTGCTAATCATTGTTATCATGCCTAAAGCAGGGCTCATTCAAATTATTTAGAATTAGACTTCTATTTTGCCTTCTACCAAAAATAAAAATCACATATATAAATTATTGTAAACCAGAAAATATTTAAGAAAATCAATCAAATGTTCACTTGTTTAGGAATGAAATTAAATACATTTTATTTGGGAAAATATCCTTCTTTTACATATAATCTACAATTTATATTAACAATATTATTCTTATGATTAACTTGATCATGTGTGTAGTTGATCGATTATTTATATGAAATTAAGTAATTTAAATATCCTATGTATATGATCTACAAGACTAGATTTTCAACAAGACCTGCACTTCAGAAATAAAGCACATTTCTCTAACAAATGCATGATAAAACCTCAATTCTTTAGATTTTTGAAGCTTATGCTATATTCATTTCCATCTTACTTTCATTTCTTTGCATAATTTCCCTTCTCCTGTGTCTAAAATGCATTCCTTCTTTATCTCTATTTAATACATATGCTTGCTGTAAACTATTGTGTTTACACACCCCCAAAAAAGCTTAAGAACTACTATTCTAAAATAATCCTTAGCTTTTGTCAAAGTATCACTGGTGAGGCAGGAAGGAAGAGTGAGAATGTGCCACTTCCTAAAAAATTAGGCCTTCCGTAATGCTATATTATTAGTTACTACAGGTTCATTCAATTATTCAGTTATAACATTCAGCATCTTTTAATTGCTTTCTATTGACTTTAGCTTACTGATTTACTTATTATATAAAATGTATATTTCTTGAAGGCAGGGACTGTTTTATTTTTATCTGTTTTCCAAAGGCCTATTTTGATGCTTTACATGAAATATTTATAAAAATTAAATTGAATTCTGCTACAGATAATTCAACATCAGTGGATAATTACTCAAGTAATAACAGGATAATGCATTTACAAGATAAGAAGAGGTATTTTCAGACTTACGTCCTAATAATTAAATATTAAAGAGTGGGAAAATATGGAAGAATGGATTTTTGTCTCCACTACACAAAGGAAGTCAGGCTATATTTCCTTTTCTTGATTGTTTAGGAAGAAATTGTGGCTTCTTTATATGTTAACAGTTGCCAATAAGTTATAGAAAAATCACATTGTATAAAATATATAAGAACCTATGAATCTACAGTGATAAAACTGTAGAATACTTGGCAAAACTATTAGATGTTATTTGGTCCTTCCCATACTTGAATGAGAATAATTATTTTTCCCTGGCCATTGTGTATTTTTTTTCTGCCCCTACAATAGCAAAGTTGCAATAGGTCAAGCAAACCTCCCATTATAAGTCATGATGAATATTTTACAACGTGTACAATTGTATGTATTTCATTAAGTACACATAAAGTGGTTCATGCCTCTATTTGCACAGATATGTAAAGAACATAATAAATATAAATAAATGAAAATAGGCAAATTACCAATTAGTAATGTCATCTATACAACAGAGACCCAGACTTAGAATCAAGAAGACTTGGAATAAAGGATTTCTGTTGACATAGTATTTATGACCATCTACAACATATTTAACTTTTCAGTTTTTCAGGCAATACTTTATGACTGTAAGTTCAATACAAGTCAAAGTCTGATTTTCTGCAACTTTGCTTACACTGATGAAATTTCAGGTTCAAACCCAAGCTAAATAAATAAATGAATGAAAGTAATGAGTATCTACCCACCAATCATTCATAATCATCCCCTATTCATTCTATGCTCATAGCATATTCAGTATCATAAAAATTGTTAATGAAAAATATGTAATAATTAAATTCATCATGTAATTCAGCATTTTATTGCAGCATGAAAAACATACTAAATAAAATATATTTCATGTAATTATTTTCAGAAGAACTAATATTGAAATTTACTCTATCAATAATAACTATTTACATTTCATTTGAAGAGATGACTATCTGTATTATAAAGATTTTCTTAATACTGAGTATCCAAAATCCTTGAACAATTAATATCAAGATTCTAATCAGAAGGTTGCTTATGTCAACAATTTTAGTTTTTACCTTTTGTGATTTAAAATGATCACAGAAAGCATTGAATTTAAAATGGATAAACCATCTATAGAAAACTAGGCAAGTCAACATAAAACATACAAAGTAGTTTTATGTTGCAGTTTGGAAAAATATTTTGGAAAAAATATTTTAATATCACTTAACATTCAACAAGCGTCATGAATAAAGTTTAGCCCATATATAATATGATGAACCACATGATGCTTCACATACCCTCAAAAGATGACATGAAATAATTTTTATGCTCTTCTTTTTGTTGACAAGATGACTCTCTTGACAAATTAGTAAACATTCTAAAGTAATTTTACATAAAATACACAAAAATTTTATATTTAAAAATTTCATAAGTAGCACAGATATTTTGTTTTCCAGATGAACAAATAGACTGGAAACAACAAAGAATAGATGACTTCAGGACAGTCACAAAGCCAGGAAGTAAAAAGATTGAAATAAGCATTTGAATAATTTGATTCCAAGTTTAATACCCTCACTATTATAAAATTCTATCATTTGAAATTTAAATGTATGTCCAGATATGTTAACCTCCCCAAAAATAAACCCATTTTAAAAACAATGATTACTACATTATATAAAACACACATATTAGCAGATAAAATTCCACCCATACACTTACCACCCCCCACACCAGATTCTTAAGACATTTTTGAAAATGAATGATGCTAAGAGAGATATATGGTTTGGCATATCGAAAAGGAAAAAAAAGGATTAAAAAAAATACATAAAAACAAAAACAACCAAAAAAAAAAAACACATATACTTCAGTCCCTTTTCTTTAAAATGTAAAAATGCTGTTTAGCATAAAGTATATAAAACATCTGCATAATTGAATTTTTCACATTTTAACATTTGCATAATCTAAATAAAATGTGAGATTTATATCTAGAGTTATTGACAGTATATATAAGAATGTCAAACATTTTTTTTCAGATAATTTAGATCATTATGATTTTCTTTATGCATCTGCTCTTGTGGAGTGTATCATTTTGGAACCCACATTAAAAGAAAAGCATATGATTTCTATGTCTGTCTGAGAACAGATAAAGTTTGAACAAGGGATAGCTTGGCAAAATTTTTATACTTTATGATACACATTCCACCAGTCATCAAAATGAACATATTTTAGGAACTCTGTTTGGCAGGTGTGAAACAAAGATGACCTTTCCCTAGATACTGTCCCAACAGCTGCATATGGATAGAGTATATTAGTTTCCTGGCTGGCTTCACATTCAGCTGTGTGGTAAATGTAAACTGACTAGGATTCTAGATGTTTTATAAACTGGTTAATTGTATTTAATTTTTGTGGATTCTTACTTTTTATCATGCTTTTATGCTGTTTCAGGAAAAATTCTGATTCTATGTAAAGTTTTATGACAGAATGGGGATGTTTCTCTATCACCACATCTGGTATATTCTACTTTTTTAGCATGAGTATAAATGATAATTTGGAAATCATCAGCTACCAAATAGAACATTTTTTCCCTGAATTATAAAAGTCTGCTGCATAATTACATGCTTTTGTCAATATGCAGATCAATCTTTCTTTTTCAAAGCAAAGGAAATAAAATTACATTTATAATATTGAAACAAGACCCATTATTGGTGAATGTCAGAAACATCCATCTTACTTCTGAAAATACCTTATGATAAGATAACATTATAATGTTCAATTATATTATTAGTCAAGTTATTAATAACTAATGTGGTTCCATCCAACATGTGACATAATCTTATGTATCTCAAAGTCATGAATTTTTCTTTTTTTCCTATGGTAATCTAAGGGTTAAAAAAAAATGATTCACAGGAACACTTATTCCTGATAAAGCTGTGTGAATGCTTGGTTCTGGAAAGTGATACCTACCAAATTACATTGTGGAAAGAAATATATATATACATATATATATATATACTGAAAATTTACATATATATGTATATATATATATATGTGTGTATATATATATATATACCAATTTGAAATGTCAGCTATTCTCCACATACTCCAGAAATGTTCCACAATGTTTCGTCTTAGCATGGGGATAGCCATGGGTGATCAAGACTCTATATATCAAAGGGTAAAATCTAGCAGATTCTGCCAATCAATCAAAAAGCTTTGGTTAAGCACTAAATATAGCATTGAAACTGTATTAGATGATGGAGATACAAAGATAAAGACTTTTGAACCCACAAAATTTACACAGTAATGAAACACATAAACACCCACTTACATGTGAGATTTGGCATGACCCTGGGAGCAGAGTCACTAGCCTCTGGAGTGACCAGGAAAGATTTCATGAATAAGTGATACTTGAGCTTACCCTTGAAAGAAGCTAGGGATTCCAAGAAGTGGAGGTGAAAAGAGACTTCTAATATATATCCTTATTAAATTATCTTTACTTTCCAAGGACTAGCCTAGTTTAATAGAAGTTGATCCTCGTAGGTATACTGGTAATTGGTGATGGATTTTTAGTTCATGGAAATTCATGAAACAAAGAAAAATACATCTGGTGCTAGTCTCTGTTCCATCCACTTCTAGAAGATGGAGGAAGAATGAAGCAAAAGAGAAGGAAAAGATTGGGAAAGATCATTATTTTTAGGTTTTTGATGAACATTAAAACTGTTTTTATTATCATGAATGTGAGATCTTTATCCAAAGATCAATAAAGTCATATATTACCGAAAGAATTTAATCAAATCAATCTTAATATTCTTGTTATAATCAAACTCAAAAGTAATAAGAATTTGCAACCTGATGGAAGGCTGACTTGTATTCACATACTTCTATTTGTTGTTTTTGAAGATGCAAATTAATCAGTTTAAGGAAATAACTTAAATCTTGATCCATTTTGGTTATCTGCAATTCATTGTTCATTATAAGCATTTCAAAAAAGGTCACAATTAAAATAATTGAAGCTCTGGGGCAGCTAGGTGGCACAGTGATTAGAGCACCGACCTTGAAGTCAGGAGGACCATAGTTCAAAGCTGGTCTCAGACACTAAAAAATTCCTAGCTGTGTGACCCTGGGCAAGTCACTTAATCCCAATTGCCTCAGCAAAAAATAAATAAATAAATAAATAAAATAAAATAATTGAAGCTCATTGATCAACACCTGTTGAAGAAGATGGAAATGTACTAAAATCTTCAAAGAACTCAATGCTAAATTAATTAAATATACTTAATGTAAGCTTGCAGACTACATTGAATTCTAATGGCTATGTAACCCAAGCATAGGGAACCCCAAGTAGCATAATTCATGAACATATTTAAATAGAGAGGAAATGAGTCATTAGTAATGTTAATCATTCCTGAATGAGCTCTTTGTGTATAGACAAAATGCTGACTTTTTTTTTAGATAACCATCAAATTTTAATATATAGAAGAAATGATGAAAAGAAAAAAAAGTTTGGCTTCCAGTGAAAACACTGGATATATCTATCTAAAAAAGATTTTGATGTCAAAATAGAGAAATTAAGGAAGAAGAACATTAACCATGATTTTTAACAGTTTATTACAGGTTTAAGTAATTCAGTTACTCTAAAGAGAAAGTCAAAAAAGCCCCAAAACCAACTGTGAAATTTAACTTACCAAACTATGAGATATAGTTACCAATAGCAATAAAGATTTAGAACATAAAGTTGTTCTTAAAATATTACATAGAATGTTGCTTGAAGATTATGATTATATCATTGTAAAAAAGGCAGAAATAATGGAAAATTATTTTAGTTTGATGAAATCTTTGTAGTAAATCATACTTAAGTAAAATTACCAAGGGAATCATTAAGGATGAAAAGGGAAGGAAGCGAATAAATAAATAAAAGAAAAGAGGACAGCTAGATGGCACAGTGCACAGAGTATCTGCCCCACAGGCAAGAGGACCTCAATTCAGATCTGATTTCAGACATTTAACACCTACTAGTTGTGTGACCTTGGACAAGTCACAATCCCAATTATCTTGCAGACTCCCCCCTCCAAAGAAAAAGATCTGCATTTTTGACAAACTTTTTTTTTTTACTATAGAAAACATTGGAATGTAAAATTATAGATCTAGATGTTTTTCTTTAGGAAAAGAAAATGGCACTACAGAAAGCAACCATGAGAAAAGAAGCTGGAATATCTGAACTCATTTTTCAATAATTACTGTACTTCCACCTTACCATACACCAACTTAAGATATTTTTACTTGCCATCTCTCATGCACGGAATATTGTCCCTTTCCTTCTCTGAGTCCAACTTGCACTGGCTTCTTTCAAATGTAAACTAAAGTTCCATCACGTGGACAGCTAGATGATACAGTACATAGAGAGCCAGGCTTGGAATCAGAAACACTCATCTTTATGAGTTTAATTCTGGCTCCAGTCAGTTACTAGCTATATGACCCAGAAAAATCACTTAACCTTATTTACTTCAATTCCTCATCTGTAAATGAATTGTAAAAGGAAATGAAAACTACTTCGGTATCTTTGCCAAGTAAATGCCAAATGGGACCTTGAAGAGTTAGAAATAATAGAATAACAACAATAACAAAATTCTAACCTCTGCAAAATTAAATAAAGACCTTCTCCAGCATCTTTAATCACTTCTCCCTTCCTTTGAAACTGCACAAAATTTACCTTGTAAAATTCTGGTTTATATACTTTTTTTTAATATGTTGCCCCCTCATTAGATCACAAACTCCTTGAGAGTAGGGGATATTTTTTGCCTTTAAAAAAAATCTCCAGAGACTTCCGGGGGCGGAGCCAAGATGGCGGAGTGAAAAGGTGACTTTCTGCCTCTCCTTCGATCTTCTCTCAAATCAACAATAAAATAAGCCTCCAAACTGATCTTCAAGTCAACGAACTCAGAAATATTTGGGCACAGCTCTCTGGATAACTTCATATCAGGTTAGTCGGACTCGGACAGAGAGATAAAT
>JAJPUD010017562.1:0-30975 GCA_023553655.1 Myrmecobius fasciatus
CCGCTGCTTTATAATATAGTTTTAGATCTGGTACAGCAAGGCCACCTGCATCTGTCTTTTTTTTCATTAATCCCCTTGAAATCCTTTACCTTTTTGTTCTTCCAAATGATCTTTGCTACTATTTTTTCTAGATCTGTAAAATAATTTCTTGGGAGTTTGATTGGTATGGCACTAAATAAGTAGCTTAGTTTGGGTAGTATTGTCATTTTTACTGTGTTCGCTCTGCCTACCCATGAACACTTAATGTTTTTCCAATTGATTAGATCTGATTTTATTTGTGTGGAAAGTGTTTTGTAGTTTAATTCGTATAGTTTCTGACTTTTCCTTGGCAGATAGATTCCCAAATATTTTATCCTATCATCTATTATTTGGAATGGAATTTCTTTTTATATCTCTTGCTGCTGAACTTTGTTGGTAATATATAAAAATGCTGATGATTTATGTGGATTAATTTTGAATCCTGCCACTTTGCTAAAGTTGTGAATTGTTTCTAGTAGTTTTTTAGTTGAGTCTCTAGGGTTCTCTAAGTATACCATCATGTCATCTGCAAAGAGTGATAATTTGGTTTCTTCATTACCTACTCTGATTCCTTTTATCTCTTTTTCTTCTCTTTTTGCTAAAGCTAACATTTCTAATACAATATTGAATAGTAATGGTGACAGTGGGCAGCCTTGTTTAACTCCTGATCTTATTGGGAATGGTTTTAGTTTGTCTCCATTACATATGATGCTTGCTGATGGTTTTAAATAGATGTTACTGATCATTTTAAGGAAAAGCCCATTTATTCTTATACTCTCTAGTGTTTTTAATAGGAAGGGGTGTTGGATTTTATCAAAGGCTTTTTCTGCATCTATTGAGATAATCATATGATTTTTGTTAGTTTGGTTATTAATATAATTACTTATGCTGATAGTTTTCCTAATATTGAACCAGCCCTGTGTCCCTGGTATAAATCCTACTTGGTCATAGTGTACTATACTGGGGATGACTTTCTGTAATCTCATTGCTAATATCTTCTTTAAAATTTTTGCATCAATATTCATTAGGGAAATTGGTCTATGGTTTTCTTTCTCTGTTTTCACCCTACCTGGTTTAGCTATCACCACCATATCTGTCTGATAGAAGGAATTTGGCAGTATGCCTTCTGTCCCTATTTTCTCAAATAGTTTGTATAGTATTGGAATTAATTGTTCTTTGAATGTTTGGTAGAATTCACAGGTAAATCCATCTGGCCCTGGAGATTTTTTCTTAGGGAGTTGGTTAACAGCTTGTTCTATTTCTTTTTCTAATATGGGGCTATTTAAAGAATTTATTTCCTCTTCTGTTAACCTGGGCAATCTATATTTTTGTAGATATTCCTCCATTTCATTTAGATTATCAAACTTACTGGCATAAAGTTGGGCAAAGTAACTCCTAATTATTGCTCTGATTTCCTCTTCATTGTAGGAGAGTTCTCCCTTATCATTTTTGAGACTAACAATTTGATTTTCCTCTTTCCTTTTTCTGATCAAAGTAACTAAAGGCTTATCTATTTTGTTGGGTTTTTTTTGTAGAACCAACTCTTAGTTTTATTTATTAATTCAATAGTTTTCTAATTTTCAATTTTATTGATCTCCCCTTTTATTTTCAGAATTTCCAATTTGGTATTTAATTGAGGGTTTTTAATTTGTTCTTTTTCTATTTTTTTTAACAATAAGCCCAATTCATTGATCTTTTCTTTCTCTATTTTATGCAAGTAAGCATCTAAAGATATAAAATTGCCCCTTATAACCGCTTTGACCGTATCCCACAAATTTTGGTATGTTGCCTCCTTATTGTCATTCTCCTGGATGAAATTATTGATTGTGTCTATGATTTGCTCTTTCACCCATTCATTCTTCAGGATTAGATTATTTAATTTCCAATTAACTTTTGGTTTATTTTCTCCTGGCCTTATATTGCATGTGATTTTTATTGCATCATGATCTGAAAAAGATGCATTTACTATTTCTGCCTTTCTGCATTTGATTTTGAGGTTTTTATGCCCTAACACATGGTCAATTTTTGTATAGGTTCCATGGACTACTGAGAAAAAAGTAAACTCCCTACTGTCTCCATTCGACTTTCTCCATAGATCTATCATACCTAACTTTTCTAACAATTGGTTTATCTCCCTAGTTTCTTTCTTGTTTATTTTGTGGTTTGATTTATCTAATTCTGAGAGAGCAAGGTTGAGATCCCCACTAGTATAGTTTGGCTGTCTATTTCTTCTTGCATTTCTCTTAATTTGTCCCATAGGAATTTGGATGCTATTGCACTTGGTGCATATATATTTAGTATTGATATTGCTACATTATCTATGGTACCCTTTAATAAAATATAGTTTCCTTCCTTACCTCTTTTGATTAGATTTATCTTGGCTTTTACTTGATCTGAGATAAGAACTGCTACCCCTGCTTTTTTTTTTCACCTTAAGCATAATAGGTTCTGCTCCAGCCTTTTACCTTCATCCTATATGTGTCACTATGTTTTAGATGTGTTTCTTGTAGACAACATATTGTGGGATTCTGGTTTTTAATCCAGTCTGCTATCCGCTTCCGCTTTATGGAGAGTTCATCCCATTCACATTCACATTTAGAATAACTAATTCTTTATTTCCTGCCATCTGATTTACCCAAGTTATGTTTTCCTCTTTCCTTTCCCTTTTCTCCCTTCCCCCCTCCTCAGTACTTTGCTTTTGATGATCCCCTCTCCCAAACAATACTCCACCCTTTTGATCCCCTCCCCCTTTTTTACTCTTTTCCCCTGATTCTTCTATTTTCCCTTCTATTAGTTTATCCCTTTCTTTTTCCTCCTTTCCCTCCCACTTCCCTCTAGCAACAGACAAGTTTCTATGTGAAATCAAGTGTCTGATATACACTTTTAGAACCCAACCTGATGATAGTATAATTTACACAATGCTCATCTCCCTCCCCTCTTTCTCTCAATTATATTAGGTTTTCTTTGCCTCTTCAAGAGATTTTACCTTGTTTTTACCTCCTTTTTTTTAGATCTTATTTAGCACTTTTTCCCCTCTTTTCCCCAGTATGACAACCTTTCCCCCTCTAGTTTTCTTTTTCCTATTATCAAAGTAATATCTAGTTAATTATATCCCCAAACTTTAAGTATCCTCATAGTAGAAATAAAGTTTTCAAGAGTCCTTTCCTTTTTACCTTTTTATGCTTCTCTTGAGTTCTGTGTTTGGAGGTCAAATTGTTTGTTCAGATCTTGTCTTTTCATTAGAAATAGGTGAAATTCACCTATATCATTGAATGACCATCTTCTTCTCTGGAGGATAATGTTCATTCTAGCTGGATAGGTTATTCTTGGCTGTAATCCAAGTTCCTTTGCCTTTCGGAATATCTGGTTCCAAGCCATTCAATCCTTCAATGTGGAGTCTGACAGATCCTGTGTGATTATAATTATTGATCCTCGGTATTTGAATTGTTTCTTTCTAGCTGCTAGCAGAATCTTTTCCTTGGTGCGATTTTCCTGAAATTTAGCCACGATATTCCTTGGGGTTTTAATTTTGGGGTCTTTTTCAGGAGGTGATCGGTGAATTCTTTCAATGGTGATTTTGCCTTCTGATTCTACAATCTCAGGGTAGTTTTCTTTCAGGATTTTTGGAAGATAGTGTTTAGATTCTTTTTTTCATCATGGCTTTCAGGAAGTCCAATAATCCTTAGATTGTCTCTCCTAGATCTATTTTCCAAGTCAGTTGTTTTTCCTAGGGGATATTTCATGTTTTCTTCTAATTTTTCATTTTTTTGACTGATTCTTAAAGTCTTATTGAGTCATTCACTTGCATTTGTTCAATTCTTATTTTTAAAGTGTTGTTTTCTTCAGTTACCTTTTTAAGCTCCTTTTGTAACTGGCCAATTGAATTTTTTTGTTCATTGCACTCTTTTTCCACTTCTCTAATTTTATTTTTAAATAAATTGGTGTCTTTTTCATATCTCTTTTGCAGGGCACCATATCCTTCTTGCACTGATTTCAATTTATTTTCCCATTTATCCTCCAGCTCTCTTATGAGGTTCTTTATGCAATCTTCCAGAAAGGCCTTTTGAAAAGGGGACCAGTGATGGTCCTTAATAACTTCCTTTGGAGTTTTGTCTAAAGGAACCTCAGGATCTGGGGCCTTCACTTCTTTCTCTTGATAAAAGCTGTCTATGGTGAGAGCTCTCTTTTGCTTCTTCATTTTTTTTTAGACAGCATGGATGTCTCTTTAAGGCTGGAAAGAATCTTTGCCCTGGGGAAATTCGGGGAATTAACTTAAGGTGCTAGGCAGGTGGAGGCTAGGACTAAATCAGGATTACTCCTTAAACAAGGCAAGTCTGCCAGAACATCTGTCCACAATCAGGGCAGAGTGTCCCGAGTGCCTCAGATAAACTCCAGGTTTTTGGAGTTTCGAGTGTGGAGTTTCTGCCAGGACGAGCTGAGCTGAGTCCAACCCTCACTTCCGGCCTACACCCGAGTCCACTGTTTATCCCTCTGTCTGAGTTTAACAAACCTGATATGAAGTTCTTCAGAAAGCAGTGTCCAAATATTTCTGGATTCGTTGACTTGAAGATCAGTTCAGAGGCTTATTTTATTGTTGGTTTGAGAGAAGATCAGAGGAGGACGAAGAAGAGAGTCACGTTTTCACTCTGCCATCTTGGCTCCACCCCCCGGAAGTCCTGAAGTCTTTTTATATTCATACAGTATACAGGCCATAGTGTCTGATGTTTTCCTTTCTTGTTGCAGTTCACAGTTGCAGATACTCTCTTACAGCTTCCTACTGCTGCTTCAGTTTTCAAAGCCTCCCCCAGAATCATCCCTTTTGTACTGTGCATGGGATGTGTGTGTGTGTGTGTGTGTGTGTGTGTGTGTGCGTGTGTGTGTGTGTGTAAGGAGAGAGGAAGGAGAAGATTCTTTCAGAAGTATATGTCGTCTTTATTGGACAAATACTTCAAGGATCAAGATCAGGTACTGTGAGTTTTAACCCCTTTGCCATGGTTATTCTAAACACAAATCCATTCCTTCATTATGTGAATTATTTTTTGTGCCTGTGAATGAGTTTGTCATTGGCATTTGGGGAAATGTTATGTATCAATCATAGAACCATAGCAGATCTTGTTTCTAAAAGCAAATTAAGCTGAGGTAACTCATTGATTGTAACTGATAATCTTGGTGGAAGATCTTGTGGGTGTTATACATTAGAGAATAACCTTACCTTGTAAAATCCCCTTAAAACTCTTAAGGGGAGGCATAACAGCCACTTTTCATGTAGCATATCTATCAGTCTCAATGTTCCAGGAGAATTAGCTCCAAAGTCTTTACTATTTTGGGAACCATTCTATGAGCAGGGGTACTTAGGAGGCATAGGAGATAAATCATGAGACTTAGAATCAATAAGACTCATCTTCATGAGTTAAATCCAGCCTTAGACACTTATTAGCTGTGTGACCTTGGGAAAATCATTTAACCCCCTTTGCTTCAGTTCTTCATCTCTAACATGAGCTGGAGAAGGAAACAGACCACTTCAGTATTTTTATTAAGAAGACCTCAAAATTAGGTCACAAAGATTTGGATGACCTACCTATCATTAATCAAATCTATACTAAGCATAAAATACATTGACAGCTGTACTTGTGTATATTTCTTCTCATAAAATCATCCCTGATAAATTTGGTTCCTAGGCCCTCCATCAATCTGAATTTCTTGGCCATTAATAATGTTTTATGCTGTGAAATCTCATTTTTTTCATTTTGTTTGTCTTTCTATCTTCTGTTCTAACTATTTCTTGATTTATCCCCCAGCATCTAGTGGTGGGGCTGGCCACACATGACAGTTAATATATATTTTGATAAATAAAAAAAAATAAGGCTAAGACATTGAGACAAGACACATAGAAGAGCCAGATTGATTTACAATATCTTCAACATGAAATTCCTATCATGTAGTGATTGACTGAACCATGCTTCTAACTACAACCAAATATGGTATGATATATAGGAAAATGAAAGCTATTAGGGTCTATAGATTAATGTAGCAGAGCCCGACAGAAGGTAAGATAAAAGTTGAGTGACTCATGTTCAGAATGAAATTTTGGCATACTCTTCTAAGAACATGGTGTTTATTCTGGGAACAGTTTGAAAAGTTGTTAATGGGAGAACAGCAGAGAATCTGTGAGTTTGAATTCTGATGAAGGACTCAATGCTTTTCTTTCCCTTACACTTTTATATCTGAAATAAGATATGAAAGTAACATCTGTCTGTGTCTCATGCCCAAAGACAGTCAGACTAAGTAAAATTTTATTTTTCATGAGATGACCATGGTTAACTATGAATTTGTTTCATTTGGAAAACAGGTTACAAAAAAGTTGAGGAAAAAAGAAAGAGTTGAGTCAAGTTCCTGAGACTCTTAAAGAGAAAATGATTCAAGTGAAATAGGAAACTCTCAAGAATTAAATTCTGAGGAGTAATATGTGGATTATCCCAATTATGAAAAAAATAGATGGTTGTTTGAAGTGATCCACCTGTCTTCACTAGCCACCACTATACAGAAATGACTATCTAAAAGAACCAGTGACCTCTCAATAATGAAATTTAATAGCTTTGATCAAACATTGTAATCCTCATCAACAACTTCAAAAATGACAATAAAAATGGATAGCATCCATATAGTGCTTTAAGATTTCCAGAGTATTTAATGTGATTTAACTCATTTGATCTTCATTGTACTTCAATTCATCAAAGAATCATTAAACACCTTCTCTGTGCAAGGTGCTTTACTAGATGCTGGAAATCAGAAGCAATAAAAAAAAAAAAAAAAAAAAAAAAAAAAACCAATGATCCTGAACAGTTCCTGTTCTTAAGTATCTTGTATTGTATTATGGGAAATCCAGCATGTATGCAAATAAAATTTAAGAAAGTACTTACAATGGAGAGAATCAAAACTTATGTAGAGCTTTGCACCTGAGTTGTATTTTGTAAGACATTAAAAATTCTGAGAGGCAAAAGTGAGGAATTAATGAATTCCAGATATAAGGTACCTCTTTTTAAAGGCATGATGGCAAGAGATTAATTTTTTTTTTAGGAAACTGAGAGCCAATTTGACTAGGATTAACAGGAATTACCTTTTTTGAGGGCTTTAAAGCATTTAATATGTTTGAGCCATACCTCTTTTTAGATATATCTTTCTTGCCTTTTGAGATAGATTCATGGGAAAGAGAGTTATACTATTATTTCCCCCCTTATATTCAGTTTATCTTCTTTTGCTTATGAACTCATAAATGTCATTATCCTCATTATCCTATCTGATATTATAGTTATATTGAAATTACTTTCAATAAACTTATACAGGATTATCATACATACTATTACTTGTATTGAACTACAAATATAAATTATTTAAATTATTTTGTAAAATTGTGTGATAGTTTGCAGAATACTGAATATGTAGGAATAATAGAGATATATGAACTGATGGACTAATTTAGAACTTCTCCATTAAACTGTTTATCATCATCAGGGAAATTTTTATTCTTTTCCCATTTTATGTTTCCTTTGTGAATTTTCAGATCAATTTATTGAGTGAACCCAGATCTTGATGGAGATGACTCAATGACACTGAAAATATGTACTGTGACCTAACCTAGCAGCAAACATTATTTGCAATAGGGATAAGCTAGAAGCCTTCCCAATAGGTGTGAAACAAGTTTGCCCAGTGTCACCATTATTCAATATTGTATTGTAAATCTGTGACAAAAAGACTAAAACTCAATGGAAAATTTAATATAAGAGATTCAGAGAAATATGAAGAAAACATTAAAGACTAATTATAAGGGACTCATTAAGGTTAAACTGTTTACTTATTATATATTAAAACATTATTAGTGTTCTTAAAATTATCATTGCTAAGGTAGTTTGAAGAAAGGTTAGGACTGAGATATGTATGATAAGTTGATTTTCAAAAAACATAAATGAATAGAAAAAAGCATAAAGAAGGCTAATTATCTCATAAAAATGATTTGTGAAAGGAAAAACTGATACTAAGGAAGTAAGTGGGGTAGACCACTGGTAGTGTAACTACTTTCATCTAAGTTGAAGAGGAAACAATGTGTACATCTGGAGAACTACAGAAATCTACTGGCTTTTGAAGAGGTGAGAATACTGAGGGACAATGTAGGGTAGGAATTTTTAGAAGGGTATATACATTAAGCTATTATGATTTCAAACAAAGTTATACTAAAATAGATTTAGTTAAAAGAGATAAACAAGGTAACTACATTTTGATAAAAAAGTATCATAGACAAGGAAACAATGTCAATACTGAATCTATATGCATGAAATATTATAATATCTAAACTTTTAAAAAATTAAATGAATTACAAGTGGAGATAGCGGTACTATAATTATGGGGAACTTTCCCCCTCTCAGAACTAAATACATTTAATCAAAAATAAGGAAGTAGTCAAGGAGGTATATAGATTTTTAGTTAAGCTATATATGATAGACATATGGGGAGAATTGAATGAAAATAGAAAAAAATAAGCTTTTTCCCTTAGTACTTCATGGTACTTTTACAAAGATTGATCATATATTAGTACCTAAATATTTTTATAGTTAAAACAGAAAAGCAGGGATATTAAAAGTATCCTTTTTCAGATCACAACACAATAAAATTATATTTGATAGGGAATCATAGAAATATAGATTAAAATTAATAGATTTTAAAAGGCAATTAAACAACCTAATCTTAAAGAATAACAGAATTAAAGAACAAATTATAGAAAAAAAAGTCAATGCTTTCAGTAGAGAAAGTGACAATAGTGAAACAACATATAAAAACCTATGGGATACACAGGAAAAACTATATTTTTAAATGCTTGTATCAATAAGATAGAGAAAGAACAGACCTATGAATTGGGTATGCATTTTAAAAAAGCTAGAAAAAGAATGAACTATAAAATCCCAATTTAATTGGATAAACAAAATCAGATTTCCCAATTGGAAATCCCAAAAATTAAAGGTGAATTAATAAAATTTATTGTAAAAATATTGAATTAATAAATAAAACTAGGAGTTGGCTTTATAAAAAACAAACAAACTCAATTAGTTAATTTCATTGTGAAAAGAGAGAATAAAACCAAGTTATATCCAGGAAATCCTAGCAATAGCAAAAAGAGAAGAAAAGAAATAGAAACAATCAGAAGAGGGAATAAGGTCACAAAATTATCTTTTTTCAAATGATATGATGATATATTTAGAAAAATCCCAATTAACACTTTTAGTCGAGTAATAGGATATAAAATAAATCCACATATATCATCACTATTCCTATATATCACAGACAAAATCCTGTAAGAAGAGACAGATATATTCCATTTAAAATAACTCTAAACAGTATGAAATACTTGGGAGTATACCTGCTAAAACAAAACCAAAAGCTATATAAGCCAAATTATTTAAAAAAAATAACCTTTTATACAAATAAAATCAGTTTTAAATGATAGACATATTTATTTGTCATGAATAAACATGAACAATATAATGATTTTACCTAAACTAATTTAGATATTCAATGTTATCCCAATTAAATTACCAAAAATTATTTTACTGAATTAAAAAAAATAACAAAATTCCTTTAGCAGACCAAAAAGTTAAGAATATCTAAGTTACCAATGAAGAAAAAGTAAAGGAAGTAAATTTATTAATACCAGGGTTTAAACTTTATAATAATGCTGAGACCATCAAAAATATCTGAAACTGGTTAAAAAATGGAAAAGTAGATCAGTGGAACAGATAAAACAAAATTTATAGCAACGAATAAGTATATTTTATTTGACAAGTTCAAAGACAAGATTTTGGGATAAGAATTCATTATTTGGTTAAAAATTATTGGGAAAACTGCAAAATAGTATGAAAGAAACTGGGCATAGGTTAACAGCTTTTATCATTTACTAAGATAAAGTCAAAATGGATACAAGTCTTAGATATAAAGAGATATATTAGAAGAAAATTAAAGGAACATGGAACATATTGCTAATTAGGCTTATGGATAGATTATGATTTATGAATAAACAAAAGAGAATGAGGACAATCTTAGGTGTAAATTGATAATTTGAATTATGCCAAATTAAAAGGGTTTTTTGTACAAATAAAACAAATGTAGCTAATATCAGAAGGAAAGTAGAAAATTGGGGGGGAAATTTTTATAGTTTCTCAGACAAAGGACTCACATCTCAAATATGTAAATAACTTTGTCAAATCTATAAGAATATGAGTCATTTCCCAATTGATTAACAGTCAAAAGATATGAACAGACAGTACAAAGGAGAATTCAAAATAATTCATATAAGAAAAAGTATTGGAATGAAAAAATGCTCTAAATCATTATTGATTAGAGAAATGCAAATTCAAATAATCCCGAGATAATGTTTTATATCTACCAGATTGGCTAAAATGATTGAAGGGGAAAGCAACACATATTGTAGGGAATGTATAAAAATGATGACACATTTATTGTTGACAATTGTCAGTTGAGAACTGAATCAACCATTTTTTCAAAATATATAAAAATAAATTTTGAGTTCAAGAAAGAATATATAATAGTAGAAGAAATTATATTCATGAGTATGCATCTTTTCTTTGCTTCCTTGTAGGTTGTTCTTTTGTTCTCTGCTGTACACTTTTATTTTACTTTATTTTTCCCCCTTTCATTCTCCCCATCTTCCCCAAGCAGACTATAGTTAAGCACTGATACATTTAATAGATACATACACACACACACACATACACACACACACAAATGTTCCCCCACATATATTAACATGTATTCGCAGACAAACACAATATACACATATCTATGTATACATAAACATAGAGCAATATGCATGCATATCTACATATACTTACATACCCATATATATGTAGACGCATTTGCCCACATAACAATATTAGTGTGACTAATGTATACTGTAGATTTATCTCTTGATTGAATCTTTAAATTTGACTTTATCTAAAATCAATGATTACTAGCTGTCTTTTTTCCCCCTAATAAATTGGACTCCTGATCCTTATTGTAGTGCTTGTATATATCTGTTCTTTTCTATCCCTGCTAATTCTTCTACTTTAATTCTGCTTCTTAAGTTGATTTGCTATTACTTAACCTTCCATAAATTTCTCCCTTATCTTTTTTGTCCACTCTTTGCTTCCCCCTTCAATTCATCCCCTTTCCCTTTTATTTCTTTATAGATTTTGGAGGGTGCTATATTCTTTGTGGTATATATGTAGTATTGCTTATTGAATTAATTCCCAAGGTGAGTAGCAACCATGGGCCCTCCTACCCACTCCAATGCCTCTGTGTCTATTCTTCCTCTGTACCTCATATGCATAAATCTTTCTTTTGAGATATCCAATTGCTGATGTCAATCTTAATTAAACATATGGTATACACTTCCATGTAAAAAAATAAACATAAATATAAACAAAAATATAAATATAAAAATTAAGTTTGTTGAAATTAATCTTGGATAATAGCTCTTATATCTTAAATTTTCTATTGCATTTTGAGTTTGGTTGAATATCTTCAAGTTCATTGAATGTCCTTTCTTTTCATTCAATATTATGGGTAATTTTACTGGTTATGAAACTTTTGGCTTCAGATCTATTTCTTTTGATTTGTGATATGTATGATTCCAGGACTTGTGATCTTCTATTGTAGCTGCTGATAAGGCCTGTACAATTCTAATGTAGCTCCAGAATATTTGAATTGTTTTTCTTGTTTATTGCAAAATTTTCTCTTTGATCTGGAGGTTTCAAATTTGGCAATAATATTCCTGTGTGTTTTCCTCAAAGGATCTATTTGAGATGTGATCAGCCAATTTTTTTATATTTCCACTTTCCTCTCAAGTTCTATTACTCCAGGACAATTTTCTTGGATTATTTCTTGCATTATGGTATGAAAATTCTTTTTTTTTTGGTCACAATTTCAGGTAATCCAATTATTCTTATATTTTCTCTTTTTGATCTCTTCTCCAGATCTGTTGTTTTTCTTATGTTTCACTTCTTGTTCTATTTTTCCATTCTTTATACAGTTTTATTATTTCTTGATCTCATAGTTTCAATGGCTTCCTCTTGTCCACTTCTAATTTTCAAAGAGTTATTATTGTCTTTAAGACTCTCTCCTTTTCTAGTTGGACATCATTTTTTTCATAATCTTATTTTTCTTGGATTTTTTTAAGCTTTTGCTCCTTGTGTCTTATTTGATTTTTAAGTTCTTTTTTTGAGTTCTTCTATAAATTCTCTTTGGGCAGGGATCCATTTAACATTAATTTTTGGAGTAGAAGAGGCTTTTTTTTTAATTTCAGTATCCTCCTCTAAAGATGAATCCTGCTCTTTCCTATTTCTACAATAAGTATCTATGGTTATTTTTTTTTCTTTGCCAATATATAACCATCTCTAGGAAAGGTGTGGGAAGGAAGAAAAAAAGGAAAAAAAAGAAATTTACATGATAATATTATTATATATTTAAAAGGAATGGCAAGTTGTGTACAATAGATTTGCATTTTCATGTGCAATATTTTATTTTAATATTATGTAAATATTTGTTTTATCATAAATTAAAAATTAGCTAAAATTTACAGAAAAGAATATAAATGTACTTAGAAACAAATAATCTAAATGGTATTAATCAACAATAATATAAGCATTCAACAAGTGATATTAAAGATAATGTTAAGGAGATGATTTATCAGTTAAAAAGATAGGCCAACCGTGCAGTGAAAGTGGGATAAATAATCTCAATTTTCAATTCAGTTCAATAAGTATTCATTAAATGTCCAATATATGCCAGCCTCTTTCAGGTTATAGATACATAAAGTGTGAATAGACTAGTCCTTATTTCTCTTGGCCTTGGAACTGTGCCCAGAACTTCTGTTTCCTTGCTACTACAAGCACTAATGCTTCTCTTGGCAGTGGACCCTAAATCTGTCTATGTATAACAGAATAGCCAATCAGTATCAGTGATAGATACCCAGTAATCTCTTTCTGAGTAGTTATCCAATTCCCTTGTCATTTCTGAGATGAGAGCTCTGAGAACTTCTACTGCTGAGGCTGTTTTTGCTGCTGCCATGGTTTGCGCTTTGGACAGGTCACCCGGTGTCACAGACCTCTTCTTCAGACTCCTAATGCTTTTTAGGCCAGAAAAATGTTTCAACTTGACTTTTTGTTGGCTCAGCCTCTACAAAATTTGATTTATGACATCATTTTAAAGATTTTTTGAGAGGAATTTGAGAGAATTCATCTGGGTTGCTTTTTCTCTTCCATTTTCTGGCATTTAACTTGTGATCATTATGTATGTTGTTTTCTTTTTTCTGTAGAATTTGTTTTCCATTAGTTCATAGAGTAAGTATACCTATAGACTCCTCTCTCTCTCTATATATATATATACATATATATATATATATCCATAGCTTCTATATATTCATCATTTCTTTCAGAACAGTAATATTCCATTACATTTATGTACCACAATTTGTTTAGACATTTCCTACTCAATGAACATCTATTAAATTCTTTGCTGCTGCAAAAGTGATACTATAAGTATTTTGTTATATATGGTAACTTTTTTTGGTCATTAACCTCATTGAAGTATGTATCTAGTAGTCTCATGCTGAGTCAAAAGTTAAAAATACTTTAGTTTCTTTATTTGAATAATTCCAAATTGTTTTTCAGAATGATTTGAAAAATTTACAGCTCCATAAAATGGCATGTTTGCCCATCTTTCCACAATCTCATTTGTCTTTGCTAATTTGCTGAATATTGCATGAAATTTTATCATTGTTTTGATACATAATTATATTATTATTAATGTGGGGCATTATATCATAAGATTTTTAAAGAGTTTTTAATTTTTCTTTTTGAACTTGTTTGTTCATAATCGTTGATTATTTATTGGGAAATGGATTTTAATCCTGCTTGCCAATATACCTTGGATAGCAGATACTTATTGGAATTATTTGATATAAACATTTTCCCCAGTTGATTGATTAACATTTATCCTAATTGCATTAACTTGTTTCATGCAAAAGTTTTTCAACTTTAGAAAGTTAATTATTTTTTAATTTTTATTATTTTTAATTTTTATTAATTATTTTATCTATTGCAATTTCATTTATCCTTTGTTTGCTTAAGAATTTTGCCTATTAACCATTGCTATGAAAGTTAAATGATCTTGATCTAAATAGTGATAAGTAGAACGAGAGTGAAGAACCTCAAACTCAACATGTCCATAACAAATTTATTAGTTTTCTGCAAAACTTTATCTAATTTCTTGCTTCACCTTTATTGTTTTTCCAGGTCTTTTTATGTTTAATCCTACTCCCACAACAAACTAATTTCTTTTTTTATAAAGCTTTTTATTTACAAAACATATGAGTGATTTTTCTACATTGACCTTTGCAAAAACTTTTTTTCCCAAGCTTTTCCCCTCCTTCCCCCTACCTCCCACCCCTAGATGACAAGTAATCTAATACATGCTAAATAGGATAAATTATATGACAAATCCAATACATGTATACATATCTACACAGTTATCTTACTGCACAAGAAACATCAGATCTAGAAAGAGAAGAAGAAAAAACAACCTAAGAAGGAAAACAAAATGCATGGAAATATTCACAGAAAGCGTTAAAATGCTGTGTTGTGGTTCACACTCAGTTCGCACAGGCCTCTCACTGGATACAACAAACTAAATTCCAAGGACTATAAAGTCTAACTCTCAAGTGGTTACCACATTCACTCTCCACTTCCCCCCCACCTCCATTACCTAGTACTAGTTCTTATCACATCTCCTCTCACTATTTCAATAATCTCTTATCAGGTCTTTGGTTTTTTTCAGTCTTTACCTTCCTTCAATCTAGCCTTCATGTCACTATCATATTAATTTTGTTTCTGCACAAATCTATTTTTGTCTTGCTTCTGCTCAAAAGCTTTGGAAAGATCCCTGTTTATAATTATGTAAAGTCAAGACTCCTTATCTAAAGATTCCAAACTATTTTTCCAACTTTCATTCCATACTCTCTCAAACCACGAGGAATTTTTTCCATTTAGGATATAAATAGAGATGAGAGTGAAGAAAAACACAAGAACAATCTAAAAAGGATGCTAGTGACTTGGTGCAAAGACTTTATATTCTAATTGTGGTTCTACTCCTCTTGAGGAGTATACTTCAGCCAAATTGGTCTACTTTCTCTTGTGCACACTCTACATTTACTACCTTTGTTTTCTTTTTTCCTTAAAATTTCTCTTCCCTCTTCTCTGCCTAATGACATCTTAATCATGTATTAAAGACCAGCTCAAATCCACATCCTTAATAATGATGTCTCTTTCTTTGGACTTTATGAAATGAAGGATTATTTTTATTGCATATATTTGTATATCATATATTTCTACCAGGCAATGTTCTATATGAAGCCAGGTACTATATTTTAGTTAATATTTGCTTTCTTCCAATTCTTTGCATAACATTCTGAATACTGTAACTGTTTAATAAATACTTATTGCATCTATTTTAATATAACATTTTGCAGTTTCCAAATGACTTTTACATCATCATTTTACCTTTATAATCATCATTTAAGATAGGAAAGGCAAGAATTATTGTCATACTTTTTAAGGGTGAAGAAATAGGCACACAGAGAGGTTAAGTGATTTACCCAGGTATAATGACAATAAATGACAAAACCTGGACCTACAGCCTAATTAATTTGACATCAAATCTGGTAATTCCTGCTATTTGAAAAAAAAAAAACCCTATATTCTGAATTTAGAAAACACCAAATGAAATGGACATTTCCACATATATAATAGAACAGAAAAAAGAGGATTGAGCATATAACTGCAGATCTTACATATAACTTGCTTTTCTTTTAAAGTATACCATAAATTTAACCTGTAGCTTCCAAAGCTATCCTGTTTTTCCTTTTCTAAACTTCTCTGCATAAAAAGATATATTAATAGCTCTCCATTCTTTTTTTCCCTTAATTTTCTTTTAAAATTTCTCTTCTTCATGTTTTTCTTTTTCTCTTCCTTCTTCCTTCCCTCACTCCTTCCCTCCTTCTCTCCCTCCTTCTCTCCATCCTTCTCTTCCTTCTTTCTTTCCTTCCTTTCTTCATCAATGTTCTTTTTCTTCCTCTCACCTATGCAGGCACATATTAACTATGTGATTGAGGAAAAAAAGGCCTTAGAGAAATATGCATAGCCAATCAAAACAACCACATCATCTTTGTCTAAAATGTATACTTTAATTTACTTCTTGAGTGCTTCACCTCTTTTTCAAGTGGTGGGTAGTGTGCTTCATCATCAGTTCTGAAAAAAAATTATGAGGTCTCCCTTTAGCAAAATTTAGCTGAACAAGAGATCATTAGAAAGGATATTCTAGTTAAGAGCTAGACAAACAGGAATCTAATCATGGAATAAGAGAATAAGATCACTTCCAGAATTAGATACAGAATACTGTGATAGTCATAGGGCTTCATTACCTATCTTCCTCATTCCCTTTCAGTATTCTTACAACTTATTCCCCACCAATTATTCTTTGATCTTGTGACATTGCTGTCTTTGCTGTTCCATGAATAAGACACTCCATCACTAGGTTCTAAGAATTTTTTCTTACTGTCCCTCATATTTAGGATGCTTTCCTTTCTCAGGCTACCTTTAAGTCACAACTAAAATTTCATCTTCTTCAGGAAATGTTTCCCAACTCTCTTTAAGTCTAAGATTTTCCTTCTCATAATTATTTCCTATTCATCTTGCATACAGCTTTTTTACATGCATTTATTTTTATGTTATCTTCTCCATTAGACTGTGAGTTCTTTGAGGGTAGGGGAGTACCTCTTGCCTCTTTTTATAACCCCATTGTTGAACACAGTGTCTTGAATTGAGTAGGTATTTAATAATTGCTTATTGATAAATTTACTGGCTAGATTACTGAAATGATGCTCCTTTTCAAATTCCGTTCAGCCAACAATTATTAAGCATCTACTATATACATAGTTCTATGGAAGATGGTGGTAATAGAAATTTAAAAATGATATAGTTTCTATCCTCAAGGATCTTATATTACCTTGGAAGAAATATGACACCTACACAGATAAATGTAATACAAGAGTGGGCGTACAGGAGAAAAGGAAAAAAAGGTAAAATGCTCTTAGCAAATTTGAGGGGGTGAAGCAATCTTAAAGACTTAGTGATCAATCAGCATTTATGCAGGTTCTAATCATATCTCAGTTGGCAGCAGGTGTGTAGACTGCAAATTTTAAAGGTGGAGGAGGTGTAACAACATAAAAATAAATTCTTCTCCTAAAACCCCTAATGCCAGCATCTTAGATTATTCTAAATTTGAATAATCTTCAGAAAATTCCTTATCCTGGAGGTAATTTCTCTTTAAATACGAGAAAGGTAGTGCATGAAATTATGTTTTGGCCAGAATTCAAAAGTATTTTATAGACCTAAAAGATTTAGAGAGTTGGAATAAGACTCAGAACAGAACCACCAAAGTTTTGCTCATTATTAAACCATATATTGAGAATGGGGCCATAAATCACAGAGAACAGCTAAAAAAGTGAAAATCTGAGTGATATCTGTTTTTCATTATGTAGCCAAGGAAAGAAAAAATATATTTCTGCCTTTCAAAATTTTGAGTTTTGTGTGGATCCTAGTCACTTTCCTCAAGTTTCTTCTTTCTTCCTTCTTTCTTCTTGCCTAAACCTGTACTGAAGAACATTTTTATTTGGGAAATTTGAATGGGGGATTTATTCTTGATAGTCCAGGATATGTGCTATAGGTGTAGGGAAGAGCCAGATTAATAAACATGATGGATGTTTATGTAGACCATTACTAATGAGCATAAATTTAGGAGAAGCACCCTTCCCTCCTCAATTTTATTTTGATGCTGGTGTCATAGAATCTACTACATACCTAGTTCTATGGAAGGCCATGGTAATAGAAAGATAAAAACGATATAGTCTCTACCCTCAAGAATACAATTCTACCTGGAAGAATACAAGAGTGGGTGGATGGGGAAAAAGGGGGAAAAAGGTACTACTACTGCCACTGCCCCTACCATTACAACAAAAGGTTGTAATCTTTCCAGTATAGCTTATTCTTTGTTATACACATGCCTTTTATAACCTCTAGGTCTGCACTGTTAGGCAGGGAATACTTTTTACTTTTGAATGTCCAAGACATTGCATGACATACCAGATTCTTCTAGTAAAGACCTTTTTAAACTAGAAACTGAAACCAGAAATCCTATCAGTCAAATGGGACTAATTCTATCTGCCCAATAGCTAAAGGCCAGATTTTGGTTTACAGGGGTAGGGCCAGTCTGTCATTAGTCCCAGAGCTCCCAATTGGATAATCTCAGATTTTGCCCAAGTACTACAGGAGGCCATCAAGAGCTGATAACTACCAACTACCAGATCCAGAGATTATGCCAGTGGGCATCAGATTATTCTAGTAGTTCTAGGTGAACCTTTAATAATTGGATTGAAATAAATTTGAGCAGACAGATTTATAGGAATTATCTTAGAGATTCTATTTGTGAAGAATTCAATTGGAGGGAAAGATTTTTGCTTAAATAAGGAAAAAATTCTAACAAAACTTTTTCAAAGTGGATAGCTTATCTATATAGGTATTGTGTACTCCTTTCTTGGATCTCATGCAGAGATGGATTTATGCCCTTATTGAACAATTTGTAGACAATATCTATTCATGTATAGATTGGATTAGATGATTTCTGACATCCTAAAATCCTAGGACTCAAATTGGCTCAGAAGATTTCTGAGGTTCTAAAATCCTAGAACACAAATATTACAATACTGGAAGATTGGAATGAGCTTTTAATATTTTTCTTACAATTCAATCAAATAAAAAAAAGAATGAGAAGCATTAATCTTTTAACATGTGCCAAGCACAATTCTAAGTATTAGAGATAAAAAAGAAGCAAAAACCACCCCCCTGACCTCAACAATTTCATCTTAAAAAGAGAAGGAATTATATTTGATATATATTGTGAAGGTTAAAATGACAGATTTGGCAATTGATTCCATATGTGGGATGATTGAGAATGGGTATTTGAGGATGACATCAAAGTTTGGAGTCTGTCTTATTAAGAAGCTGGTTTGATAATTATTTGATAATTTGATTTGATAATTATGCCTAACTTTGGAAGAAGGGTAGAATTTGGGGTAGTATGAAGTCTGTTTTAGACATATTGATTTTGAGAAATCTACAAGAAATTTACTGCAAAAGGTCTTGTACACGATTGATGATCTGGCACTGTAGTACGGGATCTTTTTTGCCACATACTAGATACCAGAAGTATTATGACTGAAAAGAGACTTTTTGATTTGGCAATTAAGAAATCATTGGTATCTTTGAATAGAGTGATTTTAGTTGAATGATGAGGTCAAACATTAGAGTGGTGAGAGTTTGGAAATAGAAGTATGTAATATAAATGACTTTCTCATGGAATTTATTACAGAAGGGGAGGAGAGATAATGCTTACTAGCTCAAGTGATCAAGTGATCTTTTCTTAAGTATAAAAGAGACATGAGACTCTTTTGTAGGCATCAAGAAACAAGTCAGTAGATAGGGAGAGGCTGAAGGATTAGAGGGAGAGTAAAGCTGTTGGTGGGATAATCTGCTGGAGAAAGGGGGAAAAAGCATCAAGGAAAGATTTGCATTTAAAGGGGTATAACCTTATCAAGAAAAAAAGCCATGTCTTCATTAAAAAATGAAGTGAAATATAAGAAATTATAGTATGATACAATAGGATTTTGTGATGATAAATAGAGAAGCAGGAGATCTAAAAGCATAGCCTCATTTTTTTTTTAATAAAGCATCAGGCAAAGTGCTCAGCTGAGAAGGTTGGTTTGGAACAGTCACTATGGTGAACTGGATAAGGGAACAAATGGGAAGGTGAAAAAGAGTGGCTTGTGTATACAAGAAGAGCCCAGTTTATATTAGATAACATGAATTTGTAGAAGACTCAGTCAGCAGTTTTATGACCTTCTGCAGCATTCTTTAGAAGTGAAGAAGGCTGATGTGTATGGGTGGGGGGTGTTATTCTGGGTTGAAAATTGGCAAGGCATGATTGGCAATCAGACAAAGAGTGCAAGGGATTTGAGAGTAGAGGTTTGAATTAAACTAGTTCACTGAGTGGGTGATATTGGGAAGGGAGGAAAGTGTGGGTAAAATTAAAGTAATGGCATTAGAACAGTAACAGTTTTTAATAAATGGAGTAAATAAATTCATAAAGATGTCATCTTGTCATACAGATAGTGTGATCCTGAATAAGTCAATTTCAATTTCGTCATCTATAAAATGGTGATAATGATATCATCTACCTCCTAGGGATTTTTTAAGTTCAAAATTATAGAATATTGATAAAATACTCTACTAATTTTAATGCTCTATATAAATTCTATTATTGTGATGGTGATGATGATGATGATATCTTGTGATTAAAGAACATTAAAAAGACAGAGAAGTATATTTTTTTAAATTACTGGACATGTCTGTTTGGAAACTGGCAATGTACAAACTGTCAGCATGATCCTGAAAGTTTTCTTCACAATAAAACTGGGAGGAAATACATTTCCTAACACTTACAGCTATCCCAAAGTAGAATGACCTCCTTTAGGAGGTAGTAGATTCTCTCTCAGTGGAAATCTTCAGACAGACACTGGGTGACCACTTGTAAATTATATTGTAGTAGATATTACTTTTCTGGCATGGATTGAAATAGATGGTTGATGAGGTATACCCATATTTTAAAATTCAGTGAGAATTATATGATAGTAATCTGAGTTTTTAATTGATTAGGGTGATGATAGTGAGCTGTTTTGCATATAGAAATTATGTAATGCTTTTAGTGATTCTAAACTTTTCTCTGGAAAAAAAACCCAAATTTAAATACCAGTATTCTTTTGTTAGTGCTGTGTCTTAATGATTTATAGTGAACTACATTCTCTGGAGAATCAAAATAGAGGGTGAACAAAAGAACAATGGAGAAAATAATGTTGAGCATAAATAGGCTGTAACAAAATATCTATCTATCTATCTATCTATCTATCTATCTATCTATCTATCTATCTATCTATCTATCTATCTATTTTTGCTGAGGCAATTGAGGTTAAGTGACTTGCCCAGGGTCACACAGCTAGGGAATAGTAAATGTCTGAGACCAGATTTGAACTCAGCTCCTCCTGACTTCAGGGCTGGTGCTCTATCCACTGCGCCACCTAGCTGCCCCAATATCCATATTTCTTAACTAGGAAAGTTTCTAGATATAAAAACATGTGAGAAAGTCAAGAATATATGTCTTGCCACCTATATTTGAATGTACCCCAAGGTTTTATCCTGGGGCATCTTTTCTTCTCTTTTCATTTTCTTGATATTTTCATCAGCTCTTAAGCGTTTCATGATCTTCTTGATAAATATGACTCCCAATGCAAATAGTAAACTCTCATCTGACCCTTGACTTCAGTTCACATATCAACAAGTGTTGGACGTCTTCACCTGAGTGATCCATAGCTATCTCAAACTCAACATGCTCCAAATAGAAATCATTATCTTCCCCACTCCCAAAAGTTTTTGCTTCTTTTTTTTAAGTTTCTCTTTTTTAATTGTTGTTGAAGGATATTTCCCCCTGTTACTCAGGCTCATAATCTAGCAATTATCTTCACCTTTTCACACTTCAGCATAATCCATATTCAATCAATTGCTAAATCTCATTGATTCTAATTCAACAGCATCTCTTGTACCCCCCCATACTCACAAAACTACAACCTTAGCCTTCCTGTCAGTTTTATTGTATCCATTGTCTCCTCATTCCAATGTCTACCACACAGCTGCAAAACTGAATTTCCTAAAGTATATATCTGACCAGCTTACTACCCTGTTCTAGAAACCTCAGTGTTGTTGCAATAAAATGCAAAATCTATTTTTTGGATTTAAGACCTTTTACAACATCTTTCTACACTGATTTCATGATATCGAATGCATTTAAATCAAATTGGTGTTTTTGCTCCTTTTCATCCATGAGATTCAGTATTCTACTTCAAGACCTTTGTGCAGATGGTTTTCTATTGCTCTCCCTCCTAGAGAACCCAATTCCAGTCAAATCTCAACATAAGATCCCCCTACCATATAAAATGTTTATTGATTATTCAGTGGCTATTCTCCTCTACTTGAAATTAATTTTTCTTTTGAATGTATTTTATATTTATTAATCTTTGTATATATATGTATTTATATATATATATTTCCTTTCCCCAGAAGAATGTCAGATTTGCTTTTCTTTGTATTTTAAGTTCCTTGCAGAGTACCTGCCATAGACTAGGCATCTGATAAATCCTCTTGAACTGAATTCTATTATTTATATCTTTTTATAAAATTACAGTTTTGTTTCCAGATATCACATAAACTAAAATAAAACCATAATTAAATTCTTCACAATATCCAAACCCTGAAAAATAGCTAAGAAAAAGAGCATAAAAGAGTAATTTCATATTATATATAACTTTATATTTTAGTAGCACACTATTTGGTAAAAGAAAGAAAGGGTTTGTGCTTGGCATTTAATAAGTTAGTACTAGCATTGTCTATTATTTTTCATCTGAGTTTGTTGCTGTTTAAAGTCAGTTTAATATATATCTATGGAGATAGATATGTAGATTTGTTATTTTTATATACACATGCAAATATATATACATGCACACATACATCTATTGTTTTTGTTTTCTTGACTGGATCCCTTTACACAAATTTTCAAATATCTCTGAATTGTACATAGTTATCGTTCCTTATATCACAATAATATTCCAAAATATTCATATGCCATATTTTTTCAGCAATTCTCCAATCATTAGGATAAATATTCATTTGAAACCTTCTGTCATAAGAGCAGTGCTGAATGTTTTTAGATAGGCTAATTTTTCTTATTGTCAATGACCTTTTTGGACAAACCTAATATTCAGATTGATGGACCAAAAATATGAATAATATTATAAATTTTACAGCACATTTCTGAGTTATTTTCCAAAATAGTTCAGCTAATCATTCTTTTACCAGTTGTGAAGTAAGGTGCTTCTTTTTCTGTAAGCCCATCAAAAATGAATTACATTATATTTCATTGTCTTTGTCATTTAGGGAGGATATGAGGTGAAATCTCTGAATTTTTTGGAGATAAATTTTTGATTATTGTGATTTTATGTATTTTTATATAGTTGTTGATTGCATTTCTTTTGAATATTCTGACTATTTAAAATTGTCTTTTAAACATTTTTGTTAATTTTTATACATCTTGAAAGTTATTCATTTATGAGTGATATTTAATACAAAGTGCGTAGAAAGGAGGCACAACTAGCTCAGTGGATAGAGCACTGGACCTGGAGTTAGGAATATCTGAATTCAGAACTGACCTCACTCATTAGTTGTGTGATATTGGATAAGCCATTTAATCTCCATTTGTTTTAATCCACTGAAGAAGGAAATGGCAAACTAATCCAGTAGCCTTGCCAAGGAAACCTTAAGTTCATGAAGAGTCAGACAAGATCAAATGACTGAACAACAAAAAATTTTTAAAAATTATCAGTAATATCTAATACAAAATTTTCTATAAGTACATATATGTAGTAACCTATTCTATGCACTCACACTCACTGATAAGCTTGATGACCAAAGGAGGGCTGCTCCTGCAAATGCTAGGATTAACCCATGAGTGTGGGTTCCTACTATTATAGTTCATGAACTCAACTACTGTGCTTCCTATTAACAATCAACAAATGGACTTAATTATTCCTTATCAAAAGAATTTACTTAAATGATACTGTAAAAAACAATAGCTACAAAACATTTTTCTTATCCTCCCCACCCCAATAAAGCTAAGAGACATTCTCCCCCAAATACATATAACATCCTAGAAAAGTATGTTCAAATGTTAAGAGTACAATAGTAGTACTGCAAAATCTGTGTGACAAATGCATCTCATAAGTTCTGATGCTACACAGTTTGTTCTGATATTACTCAGCTTGAAAGTCTCTTTTAACTTCGAGTCCCTTTGCTAGATTTCTAGGATCTTCTCCCCTTCACAGCCTGGCTCTCAGTTGCAAGGGGTCATACTTCTTAAAGCTGCTTCTTTTTTTGGGGGGTGATTCTCTTTCTATATCTGTCTGTTTACTCTCTTCTGGATACAATGTCTCTTTTTGGTCTTCTAATTCTTCTTTTAATATAATATATTCAACATGTTGCTTTCAAAAGCATACTGCTGATTCATATTTTTCTCATCTCTCTTATTCTGGACATGTTTTAAAAATGATTTGTAGATCCAATTTTCTTTTGTTTTTTTTCCTTTTTTTCCCTTTTTTTAATTAAAGCTTTTTATTTACAGAACATATGAGTAATTTTTCAACATTGACCTTTGCAAAACTTTCTGTTCCAAATTTTCTCTTCTTTCTCCCACCCCTCCTCTAAATGGCGGGTAATCTAATTCATGTTAAATATGTTAAAATATATGATAAATCCAATATATGCATGCATATCTATACAATTATCTTACAGCACAAGAAAAATCAGATCTAGAAAGAGAAAAAAAAACCTAAGAAGGAAAACAAAATGCAAGCAAACATCAACAGAAAGCATTTAAATGCTATGTTGTAGTCCACATTCAGTTCCCACAGGCCTGTCTCTGGGTGTATATGACTTTCTTCACCACTGAACAATAGGTACTGATTTAAATCACCTCATTGTTGAAGAGAACTATGCCCATCAAAATTGATCATCATATAGTCTTGTTGTTGTCATATACAATGATCGCCTGATTCCGCTCATTTCACTTAGCATCAGTTCATGTAGGTCTCTCCAAGCCTCTCTGAAATTTGTTTTTTTTTTCTTTAGTTACCATATTCCTTGATGGTCTTTTCTCCCCCTTCTTGTTATCCCCATCTAAATTAAAAACAAAAGGGGAAAAAGTTGTTTTTATAGACCAATATTGAAGGACAAAACAAATTATATATTGGTTTTATCCAAAAATATATTCTTTATTTTGCATCTTGAGGCAATCACTTCTTTGTGAAAAAGGGAGTAGGTAGTACTTTCTTTGTTATTGGTCCTCTGGAATCATGTCACCCAACACATACTTAACAGATTAAAAAGTTGAGACCAAATAACATTAATTGATTTGTATAAGATCACATAGTTTTCTAATAATAGAACCAATATGCAAAGCCAGGTCTGTGAATCCAAAAATAGTGCACCAAATTACAGATTTTTCTAGGAGTCTAATTTTTATAATGTTAGATATTATCATCATCTTTAAGAAATTATCTTTAAAAAAATTCCAAGCTTGCTTACCTCTTCTAATGGTATACTCTTTTCTTCATCTGTCTATTCATTAGAGTTGACAAAAATTGGGGATCAAAGACATTCTGGGTATGAGATGCCATCCACAAAAGCAAAGAATGGGGAAATCACAATGCATATGCCCACCTGCTATCAGCTTGTTTGATCAATAATAGAAGACTTGAAGTGACAGATTCAAATGAATCAAGACTGTCATGCCTACAATTCCAGCATGTTTGCTTAATCTCCCTTCTTGGTTTCTCATTTTGAAAGCATTTTTTAATTATTCTCTGATATCTTCAAGTTTTGCAATCTTATTAATTAATAACTTTACAGAAGCGACAAGATCATATTTGATTATTTATGTCATGCTAAAGTTAGATACTCAATAAGTATTTGGAAGAACAATAATAGTCCAATTTGTCTGAATGGTAAAGCCCATGACAGGGACTAATATAAAATAAAGGTAAAAAAAAGTAAATTTAGAGACATATGGAGGACCTTGAATATTAGAGAAGTTTGGATTTTATCCTGTTGGCAGTGGGAATTCACTGAAGGATTTTGAGCAGAGTGGTGACATTAAGGCCTATACTTTGGGGACATTACTTTGGTCACACTGTTAAGTATTAGATGGAGTAAGGAGACCAAAAGTTAAATAAGAAGCTAGGAGGCTACCTTACTAGTCCAGGGAAGAGATGTCATCAACTAAGGGTGATATGAATGGGAAAGGCATTAGATGGATTAGAAGGAGAAATATTGGTATAGAGATAAAATAAATAAGATTTATGGCTGATTGGATAAAGCTAATTAGAGGTATATTCTACTTTATTCTATTACTATACCATGAGTTTGGTGAGGAGCAGAGATCATGCCTTACTTTTCACATCCCCACAACACTACACAATACTGTCCTATGAATATAAGTCTAAAAAATGCATTATTCATCTTTGACTCCTCCACTCATTCCCCAGAATAGGGCTTTAAGATTTTTTAATTGAATGACATGATTCAGGTCTATTCCAATACACTTGGATTGGAAAGAGCCATCTGCATCCTGAGAGAGGACTATGGGGACTGAATGTGGATTGCAACACAATATTTTCACCTTTTCTGTTGTTATTGCTTGCTTGCTTGCTTGTTTTTTTTCTTCTTCATTTTTTTTCTTCTTTTGTTGTGATTTTTCTTGTGCAGCATAATAAATGTGGAAATATATTTGGAAGAATTACGTATGTTAAGCTACATTGGATTACTTGCTGCCTAGGGGAGGAGGCTGGGGGAAAAAGAGGGAGACAAATTTGGAACACAAGGTTTTATGTTGAAAACTATCTGTGCATGTATTTTGAAAAATAAAAAAAAGCTATTATAAAAAAGGAAAAAGATTAATGTAATTGGGTGATCTACTTCAGCTCCTAGTTTCAAAGTATAGTTCTATTCTTCCCCAAAGTCATATTCTATTTTATTTTTTTTTATTTTTATTATTTTTTTAATTTTAAGCTTTTCATTTGTATAACATATGTATGGGTAGTTCCCCAACCTTGATCTTTACAAAGCTTTCCAATACAAATTTTACCCCCAGTCTCCTCCCCTCCCCTAGATGGCAGGACGTCCACTACATGTTAATAATGTTGAAATGTTTGAGAAGTTATGCAAGAAAAATCCTATCTACAAGAAAAAAAAAGAATCAGAGAAAGGCAACACAATGCAAGCAAATGTCAATAGAGATCATGAAAATGTTACGTTGTGGTCCATATTTCATGTCCCTCTTTCTGGGTGTATATGGTTTTCTTCAGTGAACAATTAGAACTGGTTTGAGACAATTCTTTATTGCAGAGAGCCATGTCCATCAGAATTGATCATCATGTAATACTGTTGTTGCTGTGCATGACGATCTCCTGGTTCTGCTCGTTTCACACAGCATCAGTTCATGCAAGTCTCTCCAGGCCTCTGAAATCGTCCTGCTGGTCGTTTCTTACAGAGCAATAATATTCCATAACATTCATATACCATAATTTATTCAGCCACTCTCCAATTGATGGGCATCCCTTCAGTTTCCAGTTTCTAGCCACTACAAAAAGGGCTACCACAAACATTCTTGCACATGTGGGTCCCTTTCCCTCCTCTAAGATCTCTTTGGGATATAGGCCCAGTAGAAACACTGCTGGGTCAAAGGGTATGCACAGTTTGACAACTTTTGCCCAAAGTCATATTCTAGCCAATTATCTTTCTACCTGGCAAGACATTATGCCCTGGAAGTCTTATTCCTTTTAACCACAGTGGGGCCTACTGGAACTGTCTTGATTTTTAGGGCCCTTGTATGTTTCATTTATCATCTTGCCAGATCCCTTGCCTCTGGATTAGCTCTCACTTCCTCTCCAATCGTGGAACCACAAATCAAAAATACCATTGTTGCTGGAAACTATCTGCCAATCTGTTAACCTAGATCTTCACTCACCATTATTGTATCTTTCCAAATCAAAGTACCACTCCCTGAATATTCCTCTTCTATATTTGTTATCTCAGCCTGTTAGTCAATATCAACAATAAATATTTATTAAGCATTTACTATGTGCCAAAGAAAATGCTAAGCACTGAGCATACACGGAAAGGTAAAAGATAGTCCTTGCTGTCATGGACAGCATGGACAAAATTTATTTGGAAAGACATAGGGATAACTTTGTACAAGCAAGCTAAAAATTTCTAGTAAGCAGGGATTGCCTTTGATTTTTGTATTTGTCTTACAGCAATTAGCACAGTGGTTAACAACATGTAAGTTTTTAATAGATGTGCTATCATTTATTTAAGATGGAATTTGACTCATGAACCTACTCACCACTTATAATATTATTCATCAATTATATATATATATAAATTCATTAATAATATATTCATCAATTATAATAATATTAATGAATTAATTCCAAGCTCCCAACAACTAGAATATAGTTAGACAGTTTTGGAACATAATACATCTGCAAATAGGTGACAGTCAGAATTCATAATCAATAAACTCATTAATTAATGTCCATATTGAGTGTTAGTCCACTAATAATGTCACACTAATTATGCCATAAAAGTGCTCCCTCATATGATTATACTGAGAGAGTGGTAAAATAATAATAAATAAATTAGATCACGTTGGACTGGACTTGTGGATTGGAGCTTCTACATTTCTGCAGCAGATTTACTATTGGAATGCCAATTTTTACATGAAGCTTTCACTCCACTCCACCCCACACAACTTACACATACCCCAGGTTTTCCAATATCTTCCTTCTAGCTATTTGTGCCTTAACTGTTTTGTATTTACACATATCAACATTTACATTTATATCTATATCTATATATCTATGTATCTATCTACCTTTCTACATATATCTCTGCTAATGGAATATAAGCTCTTTGAGAACAAGAGCTATTCCATTTATTTTTCTTGGTATCTGAAAGCAGTTATTATACCATGATCAGTGTTATATATTTGATTGATTGGATCATTGTGAATTGAATATGTAAAGTTTAATATAACTTTAGATATGAAAATTCAAAAAATAATCCACCAAACTAAGTTTTTTTTCCAGCTATTACCAAAGTACCTTTGACCCAGACTTTTTTAATTCCTTTCCCAAGCTTATTTTTTTAAGTAAATAAGCTAAATGTTTTGACATCCTACTTTGTTTCAAGGAATAGGATAATCTACTTTTTTCAGGTCTCCTCTCAAAACTAACACATAAAAGCATAAATAAATGAACAAAATTCATCCACAAGAACATGGGCAGGAGTTATCTCTCCATGATTCATTGGAAGACACTCATTTCCTCTTGCTCTTATTCATTCCTGCATCTTTAGAATCTAACTTGAAGAAAGAGTTCCATAGCTCCTCTTCTCTTCTAAGTCCCCAGTGATAGGTCCCATGAGCACTGGGGGTACAGATTGGAATCAGCTCTCATTGTTTGCCTTGAGTTTTGTGAAAGGAAAATGGACCAGTTCTTAGGAGAAATTACAGTATGCTGTCTGGGATGTTCAAGCATGATATGTGGAGAACAGAAGTTGTAGCATCATTTATGCTCAAGAAAAGAGTGATGTTGCTATTGTCAGCGCTAAAAGGACTTGGTTTTCCCTTTCAATATATTCACCAAAATGAGAAAGCTTCAGAACAATGATGATGCAGAAGAAACATTTGTCACTGTTATGTTGGAACTATAGAGTCTGAGAGGTGGAAGAGATCTTAGTGGCTATCTTAATATCTATACCCTGTACCCAAACAGAAATATCCTCTATAACATCCCCAACAGGTTCTCCAACTTCTGAGCCTATACCTCCAGTGACAAGGAATATACTGCTTGAGGCAAACCATTTTATTTTTGGAGAATTATAATTGTGAGGGATTTTTTTCTCATTGAGTCAATACATGCCTCCCTTTAAATTTTCCTCATTACTCAGAATTTTTCTCCTTGGGGTCAAGCCCATGTCTATTCTTCCTGTGACAGACTGTGTGAGAGTGAGACTGCTAAAGCCAGATACTATTTACAAAGCTGATAGCAGTCTAAAAAACTTCCTGAAGAAAGGTAAGCTTTCAGAGCAGATAAGCTTTCTCAATTTAAAGTTATATGTCAAAGAGATTTCTGCCTCTTTATATTTCTTATTGTGTAGTATCTACATAACCTGAGTCATTTCAATGTAAGCCAACCCACTCACACAGAATATGGGCTTTTTAAATGAAGGATAATATTCCCATATAATGAAAAGACCATCTCATATGTCATTATTATTACATTTCTTTCTCATAAGAAAAATGCTTTCAGAAACCTTTTTGGAAAAATTTGTTTTTTATAATCAAGGGTCTTAATAAATTTCCCACGAGAAATACATAACTCAGAATGAAATGTTTTCAACCATCTCAAATTTAAGAAAGCCATTTATTCAGATATTTTCTTTACTGATACCCCAATTCTAATTTGTTTTTTCCCCTTATATATGCACTTATCCTCTCTGCCCAATAAAATCACATCACTTTGAAGGTAGGTAATATGTCCTTTTTTTTGTATCCTCAGTATGCAACATAGTATCTTACATTAGAAGATGTTCAACAAACATTTGTTGAATAAAATTAATTAACTTTCCACAGAAACCCTAGTGTTTGACTTTTTAAAAAAATGAAGTGGTCGACTTCCTTCCGGGGGTGGAGCCATGGTGGCGGAGATCAGACAGGATTCTCTGTAACCTGCTCTAACCTCCCCTCAAACCAACAAAATATGAAGCCTCTAGACTGATTCTGAAGCAAAAAAAATCCACAATATCCGGAGAACAACACGATTCTACAAGAAGATACTCTGGAAGAACCTCAAAACAGGTCTGTTTTAATGGGGCAGGGGGTGGCCTACTGAACCCAGACTGCAGCACAGGGAGACCGGGGCAGGGAGCTGGAGCAGGGAGCTGGAACAGGAGTCAGAACAGGAGTGGGAGCGTTGTGCTTTTCACACACCTGGGAGTCTTCTGCCAGCCTCTTGGAACAATTTGTCCTTATTGTGGGCAGGTGGTTTGGAGGGTCTGCCTTTTGAGGGGGATAGAT
>JAJPUD010017563.1:0-19254 GCA_023553655.1 Myrmecobius fasciatus
CCCCCCTGGAAGCTCATCAATGTGCTGGGAATTGATGCAATTAGCACAATTTCATCCATAAATAGCATCTGGAAGACCATAACATACATTACCTATCTTTGTTTTCCTTAGTGTTATTTCTATTTCCTTTATAAACACATGCAGGACTGTGGTGTTAGGTCCCAAATGTGATGATTTCATTGTCCTTGATGGAGTAAACAGTTTGTTATGAGGATTCATGAAAATTTCCCCTCATTTTTCCTTTGTATTCCTTATTTAATTTGAGGGATAATTTTGATTAGTTGGATTTCCTGCCCCAAAAAGCTGGAGTCTTTTGTGCATTGTTGCTTGCTCCTTCATGAGTTATTCCATAATAAGCCATCCTTCTTCATAAGATTTTACAAATGAGTTTGCATTCACTCCCAACTTGACTCATTCTCTGGACTTCTCCAGATCTTCATCAGCAGCCCAGCCTTCCCATCATGAAAATACCTCTGCCCTAAGGCCTGCTCTGATAATTGGGTAAACTCATAAAACCTTTTTAAAATGGTACTGTTAAAATTTATTTACATTTATCTTTTGTGAGAGAGGGATAATTCAAAAGTAACTTGGGGATTCTGGAGGTAAGAATCAGCAAGTAAGAAAAAGCAAATTAAAGTCATCTGAAAAATATGACTATCCTTCCCAACTAGCCCTCTTTCAAACCAGAGGGAACACTGCCCAGACCCTGGAGAAGCAATGAAGGAGAGGATGAGAACAAACACAGTGGGAAGACCCCAATAATTTATGGAATTCTGGGGAGGAAACATACATAAGAGTCACTTAACAACTTAGAGGATAGGAAAGGCAAACTATCTATAAATCCTATGGGATTCCTTCTACAGAAGGGGCTTTGGTAGACCATTTCATGACAAGGACCCATTAGATGGTAGGAACTGCTTTGTCTGTCAATATTAGTATCTCTAAACACTTAGTACAGTATATGTGGTAAGTGATTAATAAATGCTCTATATAGTTGCCTAGATATCTATTCATATTCTACTTTAGTGCTGCTTTTGGCAGCCAATTCTATCCATTTGGCAAGTAAGTCAGATATCTGCTGACAACTTTCTGGATACTTTTGATCTTTATATAGAAAATAATTTTCCTCAGTTATATTTCTGGATAAGATTATAGTTGGTATTGATGTCATTTCTGTCATCACATCTTAAATTTTTTTAATTTTTTTCAGTTTAAATAGTTAAATGTTGTTTCAGTACTGATAATGTGTCTTTTTCTCATTGGTATTTTTTTTTTAACTTTTTTTGATTTTAGCTTTACTGTCTTAGTAGTCTCAACTTGAGTTTAATGATCAATGTACACCAATCATTGACTCAGGGATAGCTCCCATATTAATAAAAAGTTTCTTCCATCTGTTAAAAATATAATCTCGTTCTTTATAGTTCTATTTGATGTTTGCTATGTGCAGCACCTAAGTATTTTTTTCACAAATTATTCATGATATCAAAGCACTCTGTGTAATTATCAAGTCTTTGACTTCTCTCATGCCTTGTTTCTGAGCTATGTTTTCCCATACAATTTGCCCCATCTTCACTTTTTCCAGCCTTTTTATCAAAGTCACCAAATGTATTAGTATGTGCTGATTTAATTTGGAGGATCTTATCAAATTCTCTATAGAATTTCTCTACCACTTCATCCTCAGCAAGCAATGTTGTAGATAACCTGAAATTATTTTCACAATGATCTTTCTACAAATGTTTCTCATCAGTACTATAATACATGATAACCAAATATCTCTTCAAATATTTCTTGTTGCTTATCATAATACTTGCTCTAGCAACTCCTTTCTTCTTCAAAAAGTACCTATGGGCTAATTCTTTCATTAGCTGTGATCTCCTTCTTTCATCTGTATTTATTTATAGCAAGAATGTCAAGGCTGATATTATTCAGCTTCTCTTCTAAGATTTCCATTTGCTAGATATTAGATAAGAATCTTGCATTAAAATATCAATAGTCAAATTCAAACTCATAGGTGGTCTAAAAATTGTGTGAGTTTTTAGCAATCTTTCCTTTTTATTCTGCTATTCTGCTGTTGTCACTGCAGAAGAAGATAAAACCCACACTAAAAGCCACTTTTAAATTTTCCTTTATTTTATGGATAAAATAAATTTCCTTTATTTTGCCATGGCCAAATTAGTTCATCACTAGGTGAACAACCTACTAGTAATGTGTCTTTTCATATTTAGCTAAGGTGGTGGGAAACAGACCCAGTCTTTGGTTAGACCATACCCATAACTTTTCCAGCATGGTAGAATCTGACAGAGCTAGAGATCCATTAACATAGCCTTTGAGAACCCAAGGTCACTTCCATACCCCAATGAGCCATCAGAATAATAACTTGTGGAGATTGTTTATCAGTACTTATAACTAGGACTGACAATATGGTAGAAAACAAAATGAACCCAGAGTTTAATAGGAGAGACATGGTCTGATTGTCTTTGGAAAATTGTAAAGTTCCTTTATTGACCTCAAGCTTCCCATCAAAGGAAAGCCTCTTCTTTTTGATATTATCATCCCACTGATGATATATCCTACTGCAGGAAGACATGGAATATAATTTTCTTTGAAGAATTAAAAATAAATATCACAAAAGGCAATGAAAAGACAAGTGGTAAATGTGAGCAGACTGCAATATATATAACCAATGAGGAAATGGGTAATAAATGGTGTTATTCAGGAATTGGATGATAGGAAGAGAAGATGAGTTTGCCAGCATGCAACAGTCTCTTTTGTTATAATTCATAGGATTTTAGAGATGGATGAGAATTTAAAGGTCACCTAGTACTAATCCCTCATGGTTTTGACAAAAGAAATTACTTGCCCACCAAGGTAAAGTTTGGATCTTGTACTCTAACATGATCTTTCTACCCGGTCAAACTCCCTGACAACCTTCATCAAAGCTTTTCCTCCTGGCTTTTTCCTGTAGAAAGAAAAATAGGACATAGGTTTGTCACAAAAAAGAAGGAGACTGGTTATTGAAGACTGAATTACATAGTATCATTTGGAGCTAGATGCTTAATAATTGCTTTTTAATGATACTGGAGGTAATGCTACTGAAAATGGAATCACAGAGAAGGAACATCTATCTTTTCTTAGTCGGTATTCAATAGGCTACTGGGCCTTAATCTCTCAGTAACTAGATGGGATAACTGTCATTCACTTTTAACATGATTCTTATTTTCATATTCTACAGTCATTGAATTAATATATCATAAATGCTACATGAAAAGTTGCTATAATCTACTTTCTATATTCTTCAAATGCTCTTTTTACATAACAAGGTGCCTCCCTAAGGGAAACTATCATTATAAGAAAATGGTAGTCTATCAATGAGAAAACTCAGATGGGTCCACAGTGGCTAAGACTTGTACCACTCTATACTCTATATCCAACCATAGAGTTTAGAAAGAGTTCACTTCTAAACAAGTTCACCCCTAATTAGGGGAGGTTAGGTTCTTAGATTGTTTCATTAACCTACCCATAACCTAGCTATACCTAGACAATTTTATTTATGACTCACACCTAGGGCTTCCCCAAAAAAAGGAAAGTATAAAAAGAAGGAACCAATATACAGTATGACTAGTAGAGTAACTTTATTACTACAAAGAAAAAAGTATTAAACATAGAGTCACAGTGCATATAACGGAATTCAGTAACTATAGCTTTGGTTATAGTCAGCTGCTATGTCTTATAAGAACACAATTTTACAGTACCACTAATTAACCATCTTATATACTACCTCTTTCTGGTACTATCTTAACTATTCCCAGGGTTTATCTGCTGGCAAAATGGCCAGGATTGGGCCAATCGTTCTATCAGTAACTAATTCCACCAATACAGAAACTTCCCTTCTGCCAGTGCAATAATTGCAACTAACTGCTCCATTGGACTCTGCCTACTTCCCATAATTGAAGACCTCCACACTTTTCCTACAAACAAGGTTCATCAATTCAAGGAAAGGAAAAATAAAAAGAATCTAAGAATAAGCTGGCTTACTTGTGGCTCCCTGACACTAGCTATCACTTGGGTAGGATTGCCATGACACCAAGTTAGAGAAAAGCTCTTTTCTTTCCCCGTGGCTCACTATGGTCATATCTTGCCACCTGGAAACTATAGCCAAGAGGATAGTAAACTCCAGTAACATTGCACACCCAAAGTCTGTGATATCATATTTAAACACCAAGCCTTTTCAGCAATGGGTCACCATTTGGCCAGAAGCAGCTTCAAAGTTCCTACAAAATTTGCTAAAATACAACAAAGAACATCTGTGCGTGCTCCATGAAATGCCAGTTATTAAAGTAGTATCATAAAATCATAAATTTAGAGCCGGAAGAAATCTGAAAGGTCATTAAGTCCAAACCCTTCATTTTACAGATGAGGAACTAGAAGGTTAAGTGGCAAGTCACAAAGATAATAAGTGTCAGAGCCTGAATTTTAAACCCAAGTTTTCTGATGCCAAAACTAGCACTCTTTACACTGTAATAAGCTCTAAAGTCTTTAAAGTAATAACATTTCCATAATCAAACCAGCCATTTTTACAAAGCAATGACTTTCTAGGCAATATGTTTAATAAGCTTTTAATGAAAAGAGATGTTATAAAGAACTTTTCATTTTTTTAAACAATCCTTCACAGAGAAAACAAAATTCTGTATGCAGGCATCCACCTGATTGATAAGCCCTAGCATAACTTCCAGTCATCTTCAAAGCTTCTTTGAAATTCAGTAACAATAGTTGATATTTACATAACACTTTATAGTTTGGAAGGTTATTTACATAATTACAAACCCTTAATAAATGCCCACTGAATTAAAATGAATTTAATCTCATTTAACCCTCCCAACCCTGGAAAGTAGGAACTATGGGTATTCTTTTCTATCCCTGGCTGATAAAAAAAGAAAATTAGCTCAGAGAGGTCATTAAGTGACTTGCTCCAGATCTCTTAGCTAGTAAGGGTTAGAAACAAGATCTGAACTCAGACCTCTCCTGACACCAAGTGCAACACTGACAGTATGTCAGAGCTTGGCACATTTGCCATAATGTTCTGGTCACTTAACACTTTCCAGGTTGACAAGCAAGAATTTATCTAAACTGAAAGAACTTTCAAACGTTTCCCAGAAATCACAGAACCAAAGATGGAATGGACCTTGGAAGCGATTGAATCCAACCCCATCGTGTTTTGGAAAAGGTAACTGAGTCACAAAGAAGATAATTGATTTCCCCAGAGTCAGGAAATGAATATCTCAGGCAGGATTGAAAGGAGATCTTCCTGACTTTTAAGGACACTTCGCTATTCACTAAGCACACAGACTCTCAGACAGGACTGGTGCCATTCCCACTGGTGAGGCCAAAGTCTGTCAATAATACTAGCACACCTCCTGACTCCCTATGACTGTCTGGTCAGAATGGCTCCCAATTAGGGAGAGAGAAACACTGGGAGCATGGGATGGCTCCTGCTCTCCTAATATGTCTGCTGCAGACCACTCTCACTCTGCTTTATCAGATACTATCCAATTTGGAGACCAAAGAAAGAATACTGCTCAGTCTCTTAACAATCAAGAACTGTTCATTAATTACAGCTTTTGGCAAGTCATGTTTAGATTTTGTTCTTTTTAAACTGCTGAATGTTCTTTATTATTAATCAGTGAAAGTTCATAGAGGGCAGGATCTGGAGTCAGGAATTTTGAGTTCAAATCTGACTCAGACACTAGTTGTGTGATCCTGGATAAAGTCACTTCATTTTGTTTAAGTTTCCTCATCTGTAAAATAGCTAGAGAAGGAAATGGCAAATCATTTCAGTATTTTGCATATAATAATAATAATAATAATAATCCCAGCTAGGATCACAGTTAAATATGACTGAAAATGATGAAATAACAAATGAAATTACATGATGGGTTCCCCCCCATATTAGGTCTATGCAAAGTCTATAATTCATATGTGAGTTTCCAGAGTCCTGTTTTCATCCTTCATGATTATCCCAAATCTATCATAAATGGTATTAAATGCTTGAAATAATTAAAGCAGTACAATGGTAGCACTTTACTTGGATGGAACAGAGAACCTTTTGCTTCTCTGACTTTCAAACTAGCCATATTATCAAGTGACTGAATTGACTGAGCAACCAAAGCAAATTGTTCATCATCTTGTATGAATAAGACCAGTTTAATGCCAACAAAAGGTATTCAACCAATCTAAGTTGCTAGGGTTAATGTTAGTAACTTTATCTAAACCCAAGAATTATTAGTCAGTGCTCTACTAGAGACTTTCTTCATGTATTCATTTAACATTTATTGATTCTCTGATTTTCACAAGGCTAAATTTGAAGGCATACATTTGGTGATGGGACATAAGGAATAACAGAATCAATTATTTATAATTCCTGATATCAAGAAATTTTAAATTTCATGAAAAGAAATATTAAATGTAAATAAATAATAAAAATGCAAGGGATGACATGCTATGTACTGTAAGATTCATATTTTTACTAAGAGTAAAGAAAGAAGGAAAGAAGCAAATATTTATTAAGTGTCAACTATGTTCTAGGTACTGTGTTAAGCACTTTACAAATATTATCCTATGTAATCCTCACAACAACCCAGTAGATAGGTGCTCCATTTTATAGTTGAAAAAACTGACATAGACAAATTTAATTGACTTGACCAAGGTCACACAATTAGAAAGTGTTTGAAGTCAGATTTTAATTTAGGTGGTTTTCCTGAATCCAGGTTCAGTGTTTTTTCTACTAAATCATCTAGCTACCTCTATCCTCTAGCTATTCATCAGCTCAAAAACAAGCATTCTTTCTTTATGTTGGACAAGAAAAAACTCATGGTAAACTTGACAGCTGTATGTGAGTACTTGAAGGCCCTAGAGATGGAAGACGAATCAGAATGTGAATAGTTTTGCAATAATGGAGTATAAGTCATAAAGATAAGGGAGCCATTGAACCACACAGAGGGATGCCTGTGAGTACATATTTGTCTTAGAAAACTACTTTCTTTACTAATTTTGTTAAATATTTTCCAGTTACATTTTAATGTGGCCGGCAATGCTGTAAGGTATTTGACACTTCCGCCCTAGGGTTTAGAATAAGACAAAAGAAATGAAGTTGAAAACAGATAGATTAAAACTCAAATACAGAAAAACTTCCTTAACCATTTCATCTGCCCATCCATGAAATAGACTACTTCTAGAAGAAATAAGATCTTCTCCTGGAGGTTTGTGAAGAAAGGCTTAATGACCTCTGTCATTGTAGAAGAATTATTGTTCAAATATGGATTGAACTAGATGTTCTTAGGGTTCCCTTCTAAGTAAAATTCTGTTATTCTTTGTATATTTCAGATATTGACTTCCATAGATCGCCTAGTTGCTAGTGCTCTCTTTTTTCAAATTACTTTATATTTATTAAACTAAATTTCTTTGTACATTTAGATGTACATATGTATGCTTCCAGTTGAATATAAGTTTGAGGGAAGCTATTTTTCTGTTGTTGTTTTTTTGTTGTAGCCCCCATACCAAGAATAACACCTTATCTATAAGGACATAATCAATATCTATTGAATCAGTACCGAAACGGTGAATTGGGCAAAATTGTTCCAAAAGACAAAGGTTTATAAATAACTAGAGAGAATTCAGGAATCGATCTTACTTCAGTATTGCTATGAGGAAAAGTACTAGGCCCAGAGTTTTCCCTGAACAAAAATATAAAAGCAATTTTCTCAAAACTGGTCTCACTCATAGAGGATGATGAACAATTTGCTTTGGTTGTTCAGTCAACTCAATCGCTAGATAATATGGTTATTTTGAAAGTCAGAGAAGCAAAAGGTTCTCTGCTCCATCCAGGTAAAATGCTTGTCATGGGAAGCATGGGATCCCAAAGAGAGAGGACATGGACCAAAATATCTCTGTGCTAAAAAGAAAAGGACATGATTATTTACACTTCTAGTCAGCTGGACAACAGGTGCTGGAACCATTAACGCTTAGAAAATCATAGCATTTGCTGAGCAAATATACTTAGGAGACTGAAAAGAGAATTATCATTCCCACTGTAATAATACATTCTGTTAGGCCCAGGTCTGTCTAGATTGATTCATCCTCTCCCTTTTCTCTAAAGAATCCCTATTATCACTGGAGGAAAGGGAGGCCTGCCCTCTAAAGAAAAGGGTCAGAGCCTTTTATTATCTCTGATGCAGGGGAAATTATTCAAAGCTTCAATATGGCTCTAAGGTATCTCTAAAGAGAGGTGAGGAAAGTAAGAAGCTACTCAAAATATAATGGATATCAGGTATAGAATAACTCTTTATATCCTCTATACAAAAGAAATGTTAAATACAAACTCATAAGTAAAATTTGACCAGAAGATTCAAAACTAGAAACAGTTAACACTCTTGTTACACTCTCTCTGAAGATTGATCTTTAAGATACCAAAATCTGATACAATTTCAAGACTGCTGATTTTTACATTTCATCACCACCATCCAAACAATTTCTTTCAAGTCTATGCCTTCTGGAAAGGCAAAACAAGATTTGGACTCAATTTTTATTCATTGTTATCTTATCCATCAAAAAGTACTACAGAAGATATAGAGTATGTACTTCTCATACTAAGGACTCAAGATTTCTGTACTAAAAGCTCATGAAGAATATTCCAAGGGTGATCATCTCAAGATTGTTGCTCAATCACCTGCAATCAGGCAAAAAACAAAACACAAAACAAAAGAAGGCCCAATTCAAGTTCACCTGAATCCCACTATAATTGTTTTATAGAAGTAATCACCATGTCACTTTGCTGTTGGAGTGGAGAAGGAGGGGAAAGAACCTACCCTCCACCTTCTTGGAAATTCCTAGAATTACATGATTCCACTGGAAAATAAAAGGAGGAGAGGCCACCAGAAAAACACACTCTCTTATTACTAAGTAGGCCCACACTTCCTGGCTTAATGTTTCTTTTCCCCCTATTGCTTTCAGCCATCACAGTGTGGGGAACCAAGGGAGCAGCTTGGGTTTACTACATAAGTCCGAAGTTCTTAAAAGGTGAACATCCAGAAATGGCCAGGGTAATTCAGTGTTTGCTCTAAGGGATGGTCCCCATAGACCCATGCCTTTCATGCAATCCTTAGCATAGACATAACACTAAGGGTGAGTGGTTGCCACCACAAATCCATTATTCTTTTATGTGTTACACCTGGAAGACAGGAGTTGCTATTTGCTAATCCATTAATATCCAGCCTCATTTATTCATGCTTTCTATTTGAGCTCCTGCTGCTGAAAGAATGTGTTTGGTATCTCTGCCTTTTATTGTCTTTATTATTTATTGCTAGAAGAAAATCATGACTCCCCAGATTATTCATTTGCCCTTGTTTGATTTATCTATGTCTAATGCTTTGAGAAGAGGGAAGATATTTATTGATTTCTGCTTAGTCATTATATATATATATATGTACATATATATATATATATATATTTATGTATGTATGTATGTATATAGAGATTCAAGAGAATTTGATCAACCTATTACCCTGCCCATTTAAGAATTACTCCTTCCTTTGAATGAAAACTTAGAGCTTTGAATAAATCTGATCGTAAGTTCCTTGATGGTAAACACTATTTCACCATTGATTTTTTTTATTACTAGCACCTAGCACAGGGTAAGGTGAGCGCTTAATAAATATTTGTTGATTAATTAACTGATGAAATTGCTCTATTTGCAGTAATCTTAAGCCTTCCCTAAGCTATTTGAAACTCCTTGAGGAATCTCATGTAATGTCTTATGTAATTTTTGACAAAGTAAACTAATGAATATAAAAGCCCTTTGCAAATGTAACTATGAGATGTTACCATCTTTTATCTTCTTAACTCCCTGATATACAGACTTGATTATATTTATATGATGTTCAAAAACATTCATTGGCTTTCTACTGTTCAGTGAAAAAAACTAAAATTCAACTCAAATGCCCTTAAATGTCCCTGTAATCTAGCTTCTATTTATCTTCCCAGTCTTATTCATGGTTTTCTCCTTCATGTGCCCTCTCTTCTGGCCAACTTGGATGATTTCCTCTTCCCTGAATACAACCTTCACTTACCTGCCTTTCTAATTTTGCTTTTACCCTCTTCATGCCTAGAATTTTCTCTTCTTGAATCCCTCTTATGAAATGTTACCTATTCCTCAATATCTAGAACCATTATTTCTTTCTTCAATGAAGACTTCTGCAATCTTTACTTTTCATAGTATTCTCACAGCATTTTGTATATGCCCTAATTATGAAATGATAATTTTTTTTTGTTTTTCATAACAGGTGGCTAGTTGGTACGTGGGTAGAGCACTCAACTTGAAGTCAAGAAGGTCTGAATTCAAATCCTGTCTCAGACATTTACTATGTGACTGAGCAAATCACAAAATCTTCTGTCTCATTTTCCTCATCTATTAAATGCTACAGGTTTTAGGAATAGCTCCTTGTTCTTCATTAATTGTTATTAATAAGTGTTCAAGAAGTTTCCAATAGCTAGGAGTAGCATGTGATTGGGATTCATAGGGAAAGCATTCCCTGTCCTGTACCAGCCCTAGACCAGGCTCATTCTCTTTTTATTACTGACCTCTAATTAGGGAAAATAGGTTCCTGGAGTCTCACATTTCTTGGTTCACTAACAAATAGGCCATTTATTCCTAAATAGAAAATCATATAAAATCTAGAAGAATTCTTGTGTGCATTAACAGAGCAGTTTAAACATAATTCCATAACTTGTTGTGATGCTAGTAGTTAAGTCTCATCAATATGTTAAATGATATGAAAGACTGCTGATTAGTCATTTCACATTTCACCTCAGCACTAGGCAGTCCATCCAATAACTCTTAGCACTTATCTGCTGGTAAAATGGGCCAGGCTATTCAGTGACAGCTTTCCTTGCTGTCAGTTAGTCCCACTCAAGTGAATATCTCTGTTCCGCTTATGCTAGTGAGTACTGTTGCTGCCTTCATACTATTTACCTCCTTTTTGAAAACTCATAGAGTTCTAGGACACTTTCATTTCAAGTTGATAGTTGATCACCTACTCATAAAGAAAAAGAAAATAAAAAGCAAAAAAGGAAGCCCAAACCCAGACTCAGTTGTGCCTGGACAGGACATGGGTTGATGACCATATGGAGGCCAGGTAGAGGAACAGGTTCCACTCCCTTTCCTCCTCCATTGGCTCTCAGAAGGCAATTCAAAGCAGTCCTCACATTTCAAAACCAAAAAGGAAATGGAGAGACAAACCAATGGGTCACATCTTTTGTATATCCATTGAATTTTGGCTTAGCAACCAATTAAAGAGCTTTTCAACATTTCTGTTATAGCCCCTGAGTGCCACCAAACATCTGCAAGGTCATATAGGAAAATGCAGAGAATATCTGTTCTTAATTTGTATAACCAGGAAGAAGAAATCTGAACATGCTCCATGACCCTATTACAATAAAAGTAAAGAGAATTATATGTATGTACATATATGCATGTGTATACATAGGTGTGTATGTGGAGATATAGATATATTAAATATTAATATGGCATATTTAGATATTAATGTGGATTAGATTGTAAATATATAGATGTTAGGCAAATGTCATATTGCTCAGAAGAGTAAACAGTTATGTGGAGTAGTAGAAAGAGCCCAAAATTTTCAATCAGAAATTCAGGGTTTGAGTCCAATTTCTGCCACTTACTAGTTGTGATACAATCTTGGACAAGTTATTGTACTTCACTTTTCTCATCTGTAAAATGAGTAGTTTGGAGCAGATAATCTCTAAAAGCCTTCCTAGCTCTAAGTAGGACCAAGAAAACATTATATATGCAACTTCCAAAATGTAAACTGAAAGGAAATAAAGCAAAACTTGAATGTTGTCTGATTATAATGAAAGATTGATCCTAAAGAAGTAGAAAAGATTTCTAATTATTAAGAAAGATCTTGGATGGTCTCTCAATATGGAGCCCCATTAGGCTTCTACCAAGTAGAATGTTATAGAAATGATGGAAAAATTCAGACAGAATATTACTAGAAACTTGAGGAAAAAGAGAAGATTTTATGCAAGAGAAAACATTGAGTGGGAACTTGAAGGAAAGGAAGAATTTCAGCAGGTGTAGGTGTGGGTAGCTAGGTGATACAATGAAGAGTACAGTTTTAAGTCAGGAGAATCTGGCTTTGGACACTTACTAATAGTGTGATCCTGTTTGCTTTAGTTTCCTCATCTATCAAATGAGTTAGAAAATGAAATGGCAAACCACTCCAGTTACCTTTGCCAAGAAAACACCAAATAGGGTCATGAAGAGTTGGACACAACTAAACAACCATAGCAACATGGGTGTGAAGGAAGTTTACACAACACATGAGAAATGGCCTATACAAATGCACAGAAGCAGAACAGAAGACCATGTTAGGGAATAACAAATATTGCAGTTGAACTAGAAGGTATATAAGTTCCCTTCTGGTTCTAAATCCTATGACCTATTATCTCTATAGCTCAATTTAGTTTGGAATTTCACATTTATAAAGGTATAATTTATGAAATTACTGGTATAGGTTTTTGCAAAAAAAATTCCAGCAAAATGAGGAAGTCCCCACTTAGAGCACAGGATCAATGGCCAAGGGTAGAAGAATGCCAAAGAGTTCACATGATACAATCTTTTCATCCTCTTTTGGGTTCCCTAAAGAATATTACATTTGTGTGTGTGTGTGCACTCACACATTGGAGTGCTCTTATTTCTCTTCTTTACTTTGGAATGTCTTAAGGCTTATATGTTGGGGGAATGCCACCTGGGACCAGACTCATTTCAAGAACATCTCCCTATTTTCCAGCCTAATATCAGCTGCTGAATAAGTCAATGGGTTTATTGGCTTGTTTGTTTGTTTGTTTTTATATTCAAGACTTTAATAAACCCTCCTTACCCTCAAGACTCCCAAATAACATAGATTTACATATCCTCAGTTTTCTTTTAACTAGCAGTGGTATAATTCTTTCTTTTTATTAAAGTTTTTTTATTTTTCAAAGCATATCCATAGTTAATTCTATAGCATTAGTCCTTGCAAAACCTTGTGTTCCAATTTTTCCTCCCTTTCCCCACCCCTTACCCTAGATGACAAGTAGTCCAATATATGTTAAACATAGTAGAAATATATGTTAAATCCAACATATACATACATATTTATACAATTATCTTGCTGTACAAGAAAAATCAAATCAAACTAGAAAAGAAAATGATGAAGAAAATATAATGCAAGCAAACAATGACAAAAAGAGTGAGAATGCTGTTGTGAACCACACTCAATTCCCGCACTCCTCTCTCTGGGTAGATGGCTCTTTTGATCACAAGACCATTGGAACTGACCTCAATCATCTCGTTGAAGAGAACCATGTCCATCAGAATTGATCATCGTATAATATTACTGTTGCCATATACAAGGATCTCCTGGTTCTGCTCATTTCACTCAGCATCAGTTCATGCAAGTCTCTCCAGGCCTCTCTGAAATCATTCTGCTTATTGTTTCTTATGGAACAATAATATTCCATGGCATTCATACATCATAACTTATTCAACCATTCTCCAGCTGATGGGTTTCCAGTTTCTTTTTTTTTTATAAAGCTTTTTATTTACAAAACATATGAGTGATTTTTCTACATTGACCTTTGCAAAAACTTTTTTTTCCCAAGCTTTTCCCCTCCTTCCCCCCACCCCCCACCCCCAGACGACAGGTAATCCAATACATGCTAAATAGGATAAATTATATGACAAATACAATACATGTATACATATCTATACAGTTATCTTACTGCACAAGAAACATCAGATCTAGAAAGAGAAGAAGAAAAAACAACCTAAGAAGGAAAACAAAATGCATGGAAATATTCACAGAAAGCGTTAAAATGCTGTGTTGTGGTTCACATTCAGTTCCCACAGGCCTCTCTCTGGATGTATATGACTATCTTCATCACTGAACAACTGGTTTGAATCACATCATTGTTGAAGAGAACCATGTCCATCAAAATTGATCATCGTATAGTCTTGTTGCTGTGTATAATGTTCTCCTGGTTCTGCTGATTTCACTCAGCATCAGATCATGCAAGTCTCTCCAGGCCTCTCTGAAATCATCCTGCTGGTCCTTTCTCACAGAACAATAATATTCCATGACATTCATATACCATAATTTATTCAGCCACTCTCCAATTGATGGGCATCCTTTCAATTTCCAGTTTCTAGCCACTACAAAAAGGGCTGCCACAAACATTTTTGCACATGTGGGTCCCTTTCCCTCCTTTAAAATCTCTTTGGGATATAGGCCCAGTAGAGGGTTTCCAGTTTCTTAGCAGTAGTATAATTCAATAGCACAAAAGAAATGGACAGAAATCACAGGTGAGAAGTAGAATTGTGATGATGATGTACATTGTCCAACTTCAGTAACCAGGCTACCTATGCTATCTCTCAGGGGAAAAGTGAAGAACAAACTCTAAAGAAGTGGGTTAAATAAGATAGCCACCTCTTTCTCTGCCCAGAGTCATGGAGGAAGGTTATCCTAGAGGGCATGTCACCCACCCTAGCTCTCTAAGGTTGTGGAGTTTATCTTCATAATACGTCTTACATATGCCCACTTCTTGGACACTCTATTTCAGATCCTTAGCAGATCATTCCTGGGCTATTGGAATAACCTGCTAATTGATTTGCCTATCATAAGTCTCCCTCCATTCCCATATATCCCGTACTAGTTATCAGTGATTTTCCTAAAACTTCAGGATGGACTATGCCCCCCACCCCAAACTTTAATGCCTCCCAATTACTTTCAGGACCAAATACAAAGTCCTTTTTGATGTTCAAAGCCTTCCCCCACCTTTCCAATCTTCTTAAACTTAATGCCTCTCTCCTCTCCTCTCCCCTCATCCCCACCACATTCTGAAATCCAGTAACACTGGATTTCAATCCAAACAATTCATTTCTTGATGCCAGTCATTTTTACTGACTGTCCTCAATGCCATCTCATCTCTTCTTCCTGGATTCTTTCACATCCCAGCTAGAACTATCATCTTCTGCAGGAAGTTTGTCCATATCCATAATTCTAGTGCCTTTCCTCTGTTAGTTATTTCTAATTTTTTCTATATAACTTTTTATACATAATTGTTTGTACTTTGTCTTCTCCATAAGTTTGTAGGCGTTCTCTTTTGCTTTTTTTTTTGTATCCCCCAGTGCTTAGTGTCTGAAAATTAATGGGCACTTAATGTTTATTGACTGAGCCACAAACTGATTGACTTTAAGCTATACACTTACTACCCCTAGTCATTATCCTCTGTCTCAGCTACTATTACCAGAGCATCATAGCAACACCTATTTTTCTCAGACTCTGAGGGGAGCAAAGAAGCAAGAATCTCATGCTAAGTATTTGATCCTGCCAAATTCTCACCTGATCTTAAAACGAAGACAGCCCAACCCTCCAACCTGGTTATGGCTTCCTCCTTTTGGCATTCCCCAGCTCAATCGCAGTCACTTTCCTACAGCCTACCTCTTTTGTTATATTCATTTATACATGTCTTATCTTCCCTGTTATACTATCAACTTTTCAAACACAAGACCGGTCACTTTGTAGCTCTCCCAGTTTTCAGCACACGGTTTAGACCCAGTAAGTGCTGAATAAATACAACCAGTTAAGAAATTATTACAATAATCCAGAAGAGAAGTAATATGGGTTTGAATTAGAATGGTGATAATATGAATGGAAAAAATAAGAGCGGTAAAATGGGAAAAATTTAGGAACTAATTTATTTGTAAGGGGGGAGCAAAGGTCATAAGACAATCAAACCTTTCTGGTATTAACTTTACTAATAAAATCTAAGAAGCTCAAACTTATAACTATTTTTTTCCCTGCTGCAATTTTTTTAAAATGGTACTTTTATTTTTTAATTATCAGATATTTTTCTTCTATCTTCTCCTTCCCCTTCCAGGGGGGAGGGGTAGTCTTACACTGTAGGAACATTACTTTGGTAGCTTTGTGGAGTATGCTTTGGAATAAGGAGAGACTTGAATAGAGACCAATTAGGATGTCCATTATTCTGATGGGAGGTGATAAGGTTCTAAACTAAGGTAGTGGGTGTGTTAGTAGAGAGAAAGGTGTGTTTGAGAAAATGTAGACATTGTAGATATACAAATGATGAGATCTTTTGATTGAATATCTAAGAATGAGGAGCTAAGGTTGCCATAGAGATTGTTAATATGGATAACTGACCAGTGGTGATGTACTTAACAGAAATAGGGACATTTGAGGAAAAAAAAGTTAAATCTGAGGGGGCAAGAAAATGAGTTAGGTCTTTGATATGTTGAGTTTGAGATATAGATGTCCAATAGCCAATAGATGACATGAGATTAGAACTCAAAAGAAAGCCTAGAGCTGGATATATAAATCTGGGAGTCATCTGCATGAAACTCATGGGAACTGATAAAGTTATGTGAAATAAGAGGAGAATACTCTTCAGTCATGGGTGATATATGGATAATGAAACAGCAAAGGAGGTTGAAAAGGAATGCTGAGATAGGTAGGGGAAGCCCAAAAGACAGAAGTATCACAAAAACCCTGAGAGAAGAGAATATATCTAGCAAATGAAGGTAAAGTCAAGAGCCCAGGAAGAATGAGATTGGGAAAATTAAGAGATTATTAGTAATTAGCTGTTTGACTTTGGAGAGTCATTTGTTGCCTCTGGGTTTCAGGTTTCTTATCTTTAAAATAACCTTTAAATTCCCTTCTAGGACTTATATCATATCTGATTCTACCCCTGAGTCTCATCTATTCAATAATCTTACAATTTATCTCCTAAAGAAGTAAAAATGATTTGTAAACTACTAATCCAAATAACCTTCTAAGCTAAAGGGCAAAATGGAAAGGATGAAGTATTCCACTGGGAGTGGGTTAGGCCTTAGTGCTGTGATTTATCTAATTGAGAATCTTGTTCTAGCACTGCAGGGCAAACACCCTCTCTGCACTACCTAAGAGAATACCTGGTGCAGTGGACAGAGTATGACGCCTCTTCCTGAGTTCAAATCTGGCCTCAGACACTTACTAACTCTGTGACCCTGGTAAATTGTTTAACCCTGTTTGCCTCAGTTTCCTCAAGTGTAAAAATTAGTTGGAGAAGGAAATGGCAAACTACTCCAAGTATCCTTGCCAGGAAAACCTTAACTGGGGTCACAAACAATTTGATATGACTGAACTACAAGAAGAGAATTACCTGGGGGCATTGAGAGTTAAAGGGGGTTGCCCGGGATCCTACAATCAGTATGTGTCAGACAGGATTTGACTGTAGGTCTTCCTCACTTTTAGGAAAACTCTCTAGTCACTATAGACCATGCTACCTCTCAGCCTTGACAGTAAAAAGGAAATCTAGGTTAAAAGGGAAGCTCAATCACCATGAGAGCAGAGTCATCTGCTAAACCCAGGAAGCTGATTCCCCTTTTCTCCCATGGTCATTTCAGCCTTAGTTCTCAAGGTCACAAAGAAAAAAGGCCAAATAGTGGGAGGGATTGAAATAATTGAAATTAGACATGTGTCGTTAAGGTCCTTGGGGTAGAAGTAGACAGGGAGGTGCCTTGTCAGCATTCTGTGACCTCCTAGTTGTGATGACACTGGCAAATTTCACATAGATTTGTCCCTGTCTGCTGAAGGTACAATTTGTTGTGCAATTTGCCATTCTAGTTCAACCTCTCTCACTAGAGAGCATATTTGTCAAGGTTTGTGTCAATACAGAAGATGATAATAAGGGTAACAATTACATATGCTCACATTTGTATATTCCAGGAGTTCTTAACCTTGGGTCTATGAAGTTGTTTTTTTAGCACTATGATAACTATTTCAGTGTATTCAGTTGATTTCTTCTACATATTTTCTTTCATGCATTTTAAAAATATTATTCTAAGTCTGTGACACATATACACAAAAAGGTTAAGAACTCCTGAACACTGCTTTAAAGTTTGCAAAGCATATGTATATACATCATTTCATTTGATCCCTGCCTCTCAGCCTAGCTAATATAGATTGGATGTCAACCATTTCCTATAAACACATATCCACTCTTTTACGTCACTTTCATGTAATTAAAGTCAGAACTAGCACTGCTAACAAGTTTAGAAGGTTGGAGAAAAGCGTGCTTCCTCTTTTTCCCCAAACCCTCCCACACAGTACTGCCCAGCTCCTACCAAGGTCCCAGACATGACAAAATTACAGATATGTCCCAGACAGGATTACTTCTTGTTGTTGTTGCTTTTATTGTTATTGAGTCATTTTTCAGCCTTGTCCAACTTTTCATGATTCCTTCTGGAGTTTTCATGGCAAAGACTCGGGATTTGCCATTTCCTTCTCCACCTCATTTTATAGATGAGGAAACTGAGGTAAACAGGGTTAAAGATTTGCCCAGGGTCACACAGGCAGGAAGTATCTAAGGCTGGATTTGAACTCAGTTTTTCTTTACTCCAGACCCAGGACTCGATGCATTGTACTGGAATTTTTTCTGAAGGCCAAGTAGGCCATATTTTGCCTCATTTCTTAACTACTTTTTTTTTTTTTTTTTTTTTTTTTTGCTGCTGAGGCAATTGGGGTTAAGTGACTTGCCCAAGGTCACACAGCTAGGGAATGTTAAGTGTCTGAGATCAGATTTAAACCCAGGTCCTCCTGACTTCAGGGCTGGTGCTCTATCTACTGCGCCACCTAGCTGCCCCCTTCTTAACTACTCTTTAATCAGGTGTTGCCTCAGACAAACTGAAACCTGGGAAAGACCTTAGTTTAAGAAGGCCAAGGTATACCGATGTATTCAGAGCCACTGCCAGTCATCTTAACCTAGGTCTTACCACAGACTCCTATGACTGGCAGAGAGAGTAAGACTGATGATTTTGCATAGCAATGGTTCACTTAAATCCAATTTACTTGCAAGTTAAGACATCACCCTTTTGATATCCTCCTCCTGATATATTGGTCTTCTTCAGAAACTGAAGAACAAACAGCAATAATTCATTGTACCATCTAGCTGCCCTACTGCAGTAGACAACAAAATGTACTGCCTATACACTTGTATACCCAGGATGATTAAGAGAGGAGAAGGAATTGTGCTTTCACCACCCCTCCATCATAGAAAATTAAGCCGTAGACTTCATTCATTCCCGTCTTCCACTTCTCCAAATCTTTCCATTGTTCCTTTAGCAGTGCTTTCTATTGTTGACAA